>PISX010004632.1:0-118363 GCA_004024625.1 Mellivora capensis | reverse complement strand
ACATGGATGGGACTGGAAGAGATTATGCTGAGTGAAATAAGTCAAGCAGAGAGAGTCAATTATCATATGGTTTCACTTATTTGCGGAGCATAACAAATAACACAAAGGACATTGGGAGATGGAGAGGAGGAGGGAGTTGAGGGAAATTGGGGGGGAGATGAACCATGAGAGACTATGGACTCTGAAAAACAACCTGAGGGGTTTTGAAGGGGCGGGGGGTGGGAGGTTAGGGGAGCCTGGTGGTGGGTTTTAGGGAGGGCACATATTGCATGGAGCACTGGGTGTGGTGCAAAAAACAATGAATACTGTTATGCTGAAAAGAAATAAAAATAAATTAAAAAAAAAAAAAAGAATTCTCTGTGTGGGACGCCTGGGTGGCTCAGTGGGTTGAAGCCTCTGTCTTAAGCTCAGGTCATGATCCCAGGGTCCTGCGATCGAGCCCCGCATCGGGCTCTCTCTTCAGCAGGGAGCCTGCTTCCCCCTCTCTCTCTGCCTGCTTCTCTGTATACTTGTGATCTCTGTCTGTCAAATAAATAAAATCTTTAAAAAAAAATTCATTATCATCCAAGCTCTTGACAGGGACTGGGAACTAGAATTATTAGGTTAGTTTTAGCTTACCTTTCCAATTTTCATTTCCTCCTACTTATATTCTCTCTTATCTTCTAGTTCCTATACCTCTCAATGTAATTTCAAAAGCACTGACTATCATGTAAGACATAAATTTGAATATATATTCATAATCAGTCCCACAACATTTTTTTTTAAAGATTTTATTCATTTGACAGAGATCACAAGTAGGCAGAGAGGCAGGCAGAGAGAGAGGAAGGGAAGCAGGCTCCCCGCTGAGCAGAGAGCCCAATGCGGGGCTCGATCCCAGGACCCTGAGATCATGACCTGAGCCGAAGGCAGAGGCTTTAACCCACTGAGCCACCCAGGCGCCCCTCCCACAGCATTTTTATTTTATGTGGATGGTCTGCGTACTTAGGCAGTCCTACTTTTTTTTGCAAAGAGATTTGCGTGTAAGAATAATCTCTAGTATAAGTCTTCTGCTTTTAACAGACATTTTTCAATATCTATATCCCCAGTATTCATAGATACCCACAATTCTGGGTTTAAAAGGGGCCTTCTTAGCCCAGGGTAGCACAGCTTTCATGTCTGTGTTTATCTCTTTCTGTGTTTTCAACATTCTCCTATTTTCTGGCCCTTCAAGATTTTCCATACTTTCTTGTGAGCCAAACACATCATTTTGAAAGTGTTTTTCTGTGACAGAGAGTCCCTGAGTCCACAATACTGCTGGAAGTAGACACTCTCATTCTGTGGTTTTGATTATGAACACCAACCTGATCTTAACTCCTTCCTCCTACCCCCTACCTTCCCTTTGTTTGGACAACTCTTCTTTATTCTTCAAAATCCAGTTTGGAAATAACTTCATATCGAACCCTTTCTATATAGAGAATTAATAACTTTCTCCTGTCTGCTGTTTCTATAATTATACAACATTCCCTTTTTGTACCTATCATACTGAAATCTGTTTATAAGCCTGTTTTTCTCACAAAAGTATAAGTTCCTTGAGGGCAGAGGCAAAAATCATACCCATCTTTCCCCCACCAGGTTCCTAGTAGAGTATCTAGAAGACAAAAAAGAAAAGAAAAATATTACATAAAGGATTTAAATCCTGTTGCTTTCTCTTTTTCTTTTCTTTCTTCAGTGTTCCAAAATTCATTGTTTATGCACCACAGCCAGTGCTCCATGCAATACGTGCCCTCCATAATACCCACCACCAGGCTCACCACCCCCCAACCTCCTCCCCTCCAAAACACTCAGTTTGTTTCTCAGAGTCCACAGTCTCTCATGGTTTGTCTCCCCTTCTGATTTCCCCCAACGCATGTCTACTCTCCAACTCCCAATGTCCTCTTTGTTATTCCTTATGCTCCACAAGTAAGTGAAACCATATGATAATTGACTCACTCTGCTTGACTTATTTCACTCAGCATAGTCTCCTCCAGTCCCGACCATGTTGATAGAAAAGTTGGGTATTCATCCTTTCTGATGGAGGCATAATACTCTATTGTATACATGGACCATATCTTCTTTATCCACTCATCTGTTGAAGGGCATCTTGGTTCTTTCCACAGTTTGGCGACTGTGGCCATTGCTGATATGAACATTGGGGTACAGATTGCCCTTATTTTCACTAAATCTGTATCTTTGGGGTAAATACCCAGTAGTGCAATTGCAGGGTCATAGGGTAGCTCTATTTTAAACTTCTTAAGGAATCTACACACTGTTTTCCAAAGTGGCTGCACCAGCTTGCATTCCCACCAACAGTGTAAGAGGGTTCCCCTTTCTTCACATCCTCTCCAACAAGACAGTTGTTTACTGTCTTATTAATTCTGGCCATTCTAACTGGTATAAGTTGGTATCTTAGTGTGGTTTTGTTTTGAATCTCCCTGATGGCTAATAATGATGAACATTTTTTCATGTGTCTGCTAGCCATTTGTATATCTTCTTTGGAGAAGTGTCTGTTCATGCCTTCTGCCCATTTTTTGATGTGATTATCTGTTTTTTGTGTGGTTAGTTTGAGGAGCTCTTTATAGATCTTGGATATTAGCCCTTTGTCTGTAGTGTCATTTGTGAATATCTTCTCCCAATTCATGGGTCACCTCTTTGTTTTGTTGACTGTTTCTCTTGCTGTGCAGAAGCTTTTGATCTTGATGAAGTCCCAAATAGTTCATTTTTGCTTTTGTTTCCTTTGCCTTTGGAGACATATCTTGAAAGAAGTTGCTGTGGCCAATGTCGAAGAGGTTACTGCCTATGTTCTCCTCTAGGATTTTGATAGATTCCTGCCGCACATTGAGGTCTTTTTTCCAGTTCGAGTTTATCTTTGTGTACGGTGTAAGAGAATGGTTGACTTTCATTCTTCTACACATAGCTGTCCAACTTTCACAGCACCATTTATTGAAGAAACTGTCTTTTTTCCACTGGATATTTTTTCCTGCTTTGTTGAAAATTATTTGACCATAGAGTTGCGGGTCCATATCTGGGCTCTCTACTCTGTTCCACTGGTCTATGTGTCTGTTTTTGTGCCAGTACCATGCTGTCTCAGTGATCACAGCTTTGTAGTAAAGCATGAAATCAAGTAACGTGATTTTTTGTTTTTCTTTTTCAACATTTCCTTAGCAATTCGGAGTCTCTTTTCATTCCATATAAATTTTAGGATTGTTTGTTCCAGTTCTTTGAAAATGCTGGTGGAATTTTGATCAGAATGGCATTGAAAGTATAGATTGCTCTAGGCAGTATAGACATTTTTACAATGTTTATTCTTTTGATCCATGAGCATGGAATGGTATTCCATCTTTTTGTGTCTTCTTTAGTTTCTTTCATGAGTCTTCTGTAGTTCCTTGATTACAGATCCTTTACCTCTTTCATTAAGTTATCCCTAATCAAACCTAGAATATCCCAGGTATCTTAAGGTTCTTGGTGCTATAGTAAATGGAATCGATACTGTAATCTCTCTTTCTGTATTTTCATTGTTAGTGTATAAGAAAGCAACTGATTTCTGTACATTGATTTTGTATCCTGCCACATTACTGAATTGCTGTATGAGTTCTGGTAGTTTGGGGGTGGAGTCTTTTGGGTTTTCTATATAAAATATCATGTCATCTGTGAAGAGAGAGAGTTTAACTTCTTCTTTGCCAATTTGAATACTTTTCTTTTTGTTGTCTGACTGCTGTTGCTAGGACTTCTAGTACTATGTTGAACAACAGTGGCGAGAGTGGGCATCCTTGTTTTGTTCCTGATCTCAAAGGGAATGCTGTCAGCTTTTCCCCATTGAGGATGATATTCGCTGTGGATTTTTCCATAGATAGATTTTATGAAGTTGAGGAATGTTCCCTCTATCCCTATACTTTGAATCGTTTTAATCAGGAATGAATGCTGTGTCTTGTCAAATGCTTTTTCTTTCTTTTTTTTTAAAGATTTTTTATTTATTTATTTGAAAGACAGAGATACAAGTAGGCAGAGAGGCACGCAGAGAGAGAGGAGGAAACAGGCTCCCTGCTGAGCAGAGAGCCCGATGCGGGGCTCGATCCCAGGACCCTGAGATCATGACCTGAGCTGAACGCAGAGGCTTTAACCCACTGAGCCACCCAGGTGCCCCTGCTTTTTCTTTCTTAATGTACATTGCAACTCAACGGATAGGTTGTTCCGCTGCTGACTGATCACCTTACACTAGGAAGACAGCGGAAGGGTCCTCACTGTGACTGTTGTCCAAGACAGGAAAGAACAGCTCTTCTTGTACTTAATCAACCCCACTCCAGCGCCTGAAATATCAAAGATAGGACAAGAACAACTAACAGAGTCAAGAATAATGCTTAGTCCTCTATTTTCTCTTTTTCTCTCTCTCTCACTCACACACACACACACACACACACACACACCCCTAACACAATAGAACATCCATGAAGCTGCCTTTCCAAGTACCAGGGAACAATTATTTGCTGCTGACACAAAGGCAACATTTCTTTTCTTTGAGACATAAACTCCTTCTCCTAAATAAGAGTTATTAAGGTACAAAACCATAGAATTACCCCGATTGCTGACATCATCCAATCAAGAGCAAAATCCTGCTTCTTTAAACCCTCCCCAAATCACTTAACACAAGCCCCAAACCTCTAAGTTTTCCTAACACCCTTTTACTGAGATATCCCCATGGAGCGTGCTCTACATCATGTCGTTACGTCATAAATTCACCCTGATGAACTACAGGTGTGTTCTTGGGGTATTTGGCTCTCTGACCTCCACTCTTTCCTGGCTCAGTTTGAGCGGCAAAGTCGCTCATCTTCAGCCTTAGAATAACCTTGGTTTAGTTTTACTACTCCCCTCGTGGTGCTTGAAACTTGTAAGAACCCTACCCCACTATGTAGTTGAGGTTGCATACTATTTAAATGATTCATGCCATATACACCAAGTCAAATGCATATTTTAGAACATACCCAGCAATCTTACCCTACTTTAATTTTCCACCCTGGGCAAGTGGCATCCCTTCAGAGAAGACAGTGCTTCTCAGTATATGAGAATATACATTTCATGTATGTGAGAAACACTTGTGAGGCTAAAACATGGATTTCTAGTCCCCACTTCCAAAATTGTTGATTCAGTAAGTTCAGGATGGGGGTCTATGAATTGCATTTCTGACAAGTTCTCGGGCAATGCAGACAGAAGCTGTTGTTCTGCGGACAAATTTTGAGAGTAACTGATCTAAGAATTCAAGGGGGAGCCTATGATTTCTCAAATCACTATGTGCCCCCTCTGGGGATCAAAAAACAATTGGGGTTCAGGAGCTCTCCTTAAAATTTTTAAATTTTGTGTATCTACTTAATAAGTATCTGAAGAAAATTAAATATCTGGATGACTGCCTCATTGCTCACTATTGCCATGTAATTTCAGTGCCCATATTTGCTTTTATGCAATATAATTGCATAATTATATTTTTTATAATAATTATATATAATTATATATATATATAATATATATATTATATATATATATAATATAAATATAAATAAAATAAATATATATATTATATATATATTATATATATATAAAATAATATAATAATTATAATTTTATGCAATATAATTTTATGCAATATAATTATGCTGACACCAAGAGTAGAAGTTTAGTTGCCACTAATAAGACTAGCTAATGGGATGAGAGCAGAGGTGGACTAACTCATAAATGATGTGTTCTTAGTGAAGACCAAATGAGATTATAAATGCTATTTGGATAGACTTAGCATTAATTTGAATAGAGGAAACGTCCTGGAGAAAAAGGACTGGCACAGCAGACAATTCCATGGCACAAGAAAGTGTGAGCATGTCAAATTCAAAAGAACTCCTGTTATAGCGATCGGAACCAAATTCTCTTCATGAATGGTGCTTTAGTTTCAGAAAAATGTCATCTGTCACATAAACTCAATATTATTGTTACGAATTGCATTAGAGTGAGGTATGGTTTGGATCCAGATAAATAAGTGAATAGATCTCTTTTCATTGAGATGTTTTGGCATAATTTAGAAAGAGCAGAGCCCATACTCGTTTCAGTCTTCTTAGTCTTTTCATAATCTAATCCGTCAACTTCATGGATAAACTAGAGGTCAGCCATGTAGAACAAAGGTAGATCTAAACCAGCAGTTACAGAAACAAGAACTTGGCTCTTCCAGTCTGAAATTCAGATTCCGGGGGCATGGGCTAGGCCTGCGATGGGTCACTTGTTATGAGCACTGAGTGTTGTTTGCAAGTGATGAATCACTGAATTCTACTCCTGAAACCAATATTGCCCTGTATGTTTATTACCTAAAATTTTTTTTAAAATGCCAGGGAGCTCTAATTTTTAAAATCTTCTCTATAAAGTGACAAAAACTAAGGAAAGGGAATGGATTTTAAAGAAGGACATAAAGGAAAAGTAAAGTGGAAATAGATGGGGCTGGGAAATAGGACAGAAATGGAGAAGAATAAAAAAATAACCCCCCCCAAAGACAATGAAATAAAGAAAGTCAGTGGAAATATGTCTGGGAATAAAAGATCTCTGGAAAGGTCAAAGACATATTATGCCTTATATTTGATGGGAATATGAAATCTAATTATTATGACAAGGTTTATACAAGAAACCCATGAATCTTTATCTTCCTTCTAAGCTAGAATCATTCATCAAAGTTAACTATATATGAACTTTATTCAAATAAACTGAAAAACCAGCAATGTCATACCAAGTAAACAAATGACCTTATTTTAAAGGAGTGGATAGATTTGAGCAATTCAACAATTCACAAATATTGAGTCTTACTATGCCCCAGGAATGGTGCTAAGGATCAGGCATACAATGGTAAATACATTTCTAAATTTCCCTTTCTCAATGGAGTTTACGGGATTGAAGAAGCTATAGGAAACAACCACGAAGTTCTAGAACATCAGAAATCAGTCAGAGGGGAGAAACATGAAACTATGAAAATATTAACAGAGAACCTGAGCCAGGTTTAGAGGGTCAAAAATGCTTTCATTAGAAAGATGGAAATGAAAGGATGAGCAACCAGTCTGAACTCTATTTTCTTCCTCTGGGGGACGCTTAGAAAGAGACGCCACAGTTAAATCTCTTCGTAAACATGAGACCTAATGGTATATTTTCCGGAGGCAGAAGGGGAGTCCTCTTTATGAAATTGTCTAACTGTGGTCTACCTGGCTTGCTTATGATAACTGTACTTGGAATTTATAGCTCCCTAGAGAATGTCATGTAAGCCGTGTGCTTAAAAGAGTGTATAAAGGAGACGTCCTATAACCGAAATAGCTCCTTCGTACATATCATTCAAGCATCATTTACAACCTCAAATTTTCTACTATACATTGTAACATGGGAAAAACAGACTTTTGGTAACTTTGTGGATAGGTCACGCATTTTTATGTTTCACTTGAGTGTTGCCATGGCCCACGTGTTCTGGATGTGACAATTCTACCTTCAGTGTCATCTCCGAAATGACAAACTGTGACCTGGAGTAAGCAGGAGTTAGCGATAAAATCATGGTCGGGGCGGAAAGGAAGATGCACAAGGAGTGACAGAAAACTCGGTTAATAACAGAAGGGACAGTTTGTGAAAGAGCACACTTGGGAGAGATGAAGAATGAAAAAACACATCAAGCAGAAGCCAAATCCTGGATGACGCTGGGACCCTGTGAAAAACTCGCAATTCATTCCCAGAGGAATCAAACACAATTCAAACACTTGAATATAAATGATCTGCTTTGAATTTTAGAGCATTCTAGAGTAGAAAACGCATTAGAGAAAGGCAAGAAGACAAGATAGAAAGCTATTAAAGTACTAATAGCATATCTAAGCATTCCAATTAAAAGATGGAGGTTGTCACTTGAAAGAATTTCCCCAATGGAAATGTGCACTGTATGTGCCAAACGGAATTCCCGAGCGTGACTTTAGAAGTACTGTGTACAATAGTCCCAAACTGGAAATAACCTAAATGTCTATCAACAACGAAATGGGTAAATCAATCTATTGTGGAATATTCATGAAATGGAATATACAGCAAGGGAAATGAACAGACTTTTGCTATTCACAACAACAGAAATGGATCTCGCAAATGTAATATTGAGCTAAACAAGTCAGACACAGATCATGCATCTTCCATGATTTCGTTTATAGAAAAATAAAAACAGGCCAAATTAATGTACAGTATTAGAAGTTAGATCAGTGGTTACCTTCGAAGGTGGAATGGTACCTGGGAGGGGGCTGAGGCATTCCTGGGGTGCCGGCCATGTTCTCTTTCTGGGTGGTGGCCTCACTGGTGTTCACTTTGGAGGAAGCAGATTAGTTGTGTGCTTTTTCTTCTGTATGTACGTTGTGTTTCAACATCAAAATTACTTAGAAACAGACCAGAAAGCTGATGTTTGTTGTCCTAAAAGAGAGAATATAAAACAATCTAATAAGAAAAAAAAAAGTGTCAAATTGCATAATTTTTGTTCCAAAATAGTCTCAAAAGCAGTGGTTTTCCATTACAAGAGCCAAGCATTTGAAAGAGAAAATAATTTGTATGTGGCTTGGGCTCAGGCAGTTAAGGATCTGCCTTCGGCTCAGGTCATGACCCTCGGGTCCTGGGACTGAGCCCAGAATCCAGTCCGGCTTCAGACTCCTCAGGGAGCCTGCTTTTCCCTCTCCTTTGCCTTTCTCCCTGCCCCTCTCCTGTCCCCCTCCCCCGGGCCCCCACTCGTGCTCTCTCTCTCAAATAAACAAATAAAATCTTTAAAATATAATAAAAGTGGGGTGCCTGGGTGGCTCAGTGGGTTAAAACTTCTGCCTTCAGCTCAGGTCATGATCCCAGGGTCCTGGGATCGAGCCCCGCATCAGGCTCTCTGCTCAGCAGGGAGCCTGCTTCCCTCCCTCTCTCTCTGCCTGCCTCTCTGCCTACTGTGATCTCTGTCTGTCAAATAAATAAATAAAATCTTTAAAAAGAAAATAATAAAAGTAAAAAAAATAAAAGCAAAGCCTAGAAGACACAAAACACTGAGCAGGGAAGAGCATGTCATGGCACAAGAGTGGTTTTGTTAACACCCAGACAGGTGAACAAAACCTCTTACGGGCTGTGGGGGAAGAGGGAATTCAGCCAGAACTCAAAAAGAAAAGCAAAAGAGTTAGATGAGCGCCTGAGCTGCTGCCTGGGCCCTGCTCCCCGTCATAAATCCCAGGCTGCAGATCAGTGTGGAGGAACCCTGGGGCACAGAACCTGGGGCCTTTCTTCCCAGGCATGAGCCCAAAGAGACTGCAAAGCCCGGGGAGAAGCCCGCATTCAAACCCCACCAGAGCATGGGGGAGCCATGGGTGTGGAAAGGGCAGAGAGAGAAGGGGGGCTGGATGCATCCCTCCGGGGCATCTCCACCTCTAAAGCCAGTTGGCAGAGGGTCTAATGGCCCTTAGGTCCCAAGAGAGGCATAGAAGTGAACAGTAGACCAAAAGAAAGCTGGTGGTGGACAAAAGGTGAATTTAGACCCCGGTGCCCAGAAAACTGGAGAACAAACATGGTGGGAGTGTCAGGGGGCAGATCCAGCAATAATAGATGCTGACCCCACGGGACCCGCTAGGGCTAGGCACCCATCAGGACAGGCGAGCAAGGTCAGAGACGACCATGGCATCCCCACACTAACCCCTAACCCCAACCCTAACCCCACTCAAGGAGAGCAGGGGAGGAAAGGGGAGGACGGGCCCGGTGATGGAGTTCTGAGTGGAAATGCCTGAGTTTGCTTAGCTTGGCCAAAGTCTGCTTCTCACCACCAAGCAGAAATGAGGAATAAAGTTTTATTTTCTCCAGCCCTCAGTCTGTGACTATAAACCGTTTAACTGCTGTACATAAAAGCGTTTACAAGCAGTCTGGAGGCCCCACTAGGCCTTCCCTTCACATCCAAAAGATGCTTCTTCCAAGGTTTGGGGAAGGAAATGAAGGAAAAGATGTGTCTGTTACGGATAAAGCAAGAATAATTATCCAGGCTTCTACAGTTACGGTGAGGGTTCTAGAACATGATGAAAGTGTGACTGAGAGAGAGACGGAAAAGAAAACCAACCTCTCTGTTCCTTTGGCGGCCACAGTAAAGAATGACAGGACAGTGAAAGGAAAGTAAGAGAAAAGTTTCATTAAAGTACATGCCGAAGGAGGGGCGGCTGGCGAGGGGAGGCAGAGGTCCCAGAAACTCTGAGCTGTGGGCTTATAGCTCTTTTTCTTTTGTGGTGTCTTAGGGTCCCCACAACTCTCCAGATTCGCCCATCCCTCCAGATTTCCGCATGACACCAAGCCCTGTGATCTCCGTTCTCTGAAGAGTCCAAGAAAAGTCATTGATGTTCGGGTCCTTTCACTTTTTCTTGTTGTAAAGATGGGAAGGAAGTCTTCCAAGCTCATCACATGTTGGAGCTAAAAACATAATTACTTTTGGGGCACCTGCGTGGCTCAGTGAGTTAAGCCTCTGCCTTTCGGCCCAGGTCATGATCTCAGGGTCCTGGGATCGAGCCCCTCATGGAGCCCCACATCGGGCTCTCTGCTCAGCAGGGAGCCTCCTTCCCCCTCTCCCTCTGCCTGCCTCTCTACCTACTTGGGATCTCTCTCTCTCTCTGCCAAATAAATAAATAAAATCTTTAAAAATAAATTCTTTTTAATGCCCATTTTATCCCTAATTCTAAGCCCTGTAAGGACAAGTTCATGGCAGTTTTGCTCACCATTATATTCAAATACCTAGTTGAAGTTCTAGCACATAGTAAATCCTGAATAAATATTTGTTAAATGGATGGAAAAATGAATAACTCAAGTCCAAATGTAAATTTAGAGATTAATTTTTTCCCTATGACACGTTTCTCTGATATTACTCTATCTTTAGACAGTCTTTTTTTTAAAGATTTTATTTATTTGACAGAGAGATAGAGAGCACAAGTAGGCAGAGCGGCAGGCAAAGGGAGAGGGAGAAGCAGGCTCCCCGCCGATCAGGGAGCCGGATGTGGGACTCAATCCCAGGATCCTGGGATCATGACCTGAGCCGAAGGCAGCCGCCTAACTAACTGAGCCACCCAGGCGCCCCTAGACAGTCTTTTTACCAATCCATATTTTGTGTTTCATAATCTTCCCTTTGGTCATACTTACAGCTGTGGAAAAATATAACTGTATTAATGACAATTCTTCATTCAATACCTTTTAAAGGAAGGAAATGTCACAACCTCTCTCAGTATGCCATTTCTTTGATCATCAATGCTAAACATTTTTTTTAAGATTTAAAAATCTTAAAATGTTTTAAGGCACCCAGGCATCCCAATGCTAGACATTTTTTAAAGCAATAACTACTTATTGGATTTATTGGGAACAGTGGTGCTTTCATGCTGTAATGACTTTAAATAAAGAATGGAAAACAATTTTTTTCTCCACAGTGTGTAAGTGGTCAGCCCTTCTAATTCTGACTCCACTCTTTCCTGAAATTCAAGTTGCCAAACTTTCTTCAAATGTGAGTAAGCCAAATTTCAGGACCCTGCAGGGTAGGTAGCTAATCAAAGCTTCAAACTATCTAGATGCTAAGAACAAGACATGCTTTTCTATGTGACAGAATGATTATCTTGACTGGTTTGCCTCAAATCTGTAGATATTTAAATATCTATTTATAAAGCCTATAAATACAGGCATCATGAAGAGATTACTAAGCAAGGCAAGAAATCCAAAGGTTTCTATAACTTTTCATCTAGAAAAAATTATTTGCATGTACATCAATTAGTATGCAATTTACACACTCTCTTACCTCTAACACACACTCCTTACCAAAGCTAGGTTTGTTAACTTTCCTCAAGCAAAGTGCATCATCTCCTAAGGAGATTGTCATAGATGGCTTGTGGGAGTGTACATTGATATGACCTTTCTGGAGATTATGTATCAAAAACTTAAATACCGACACAGCATTCTCTCTTCCAGGAATAATTTCCAAGGAAATAAGTAAGGAGATATGAGAAGATTTAGCTACAAAGATGTTACTCATATAGCGTTTGGAGTTGTAAAAAAATTAAAAGCAACTTAAACATCCAACTATACTGGATTGATTGATTAAATTGTGACTTGATCATACAGTGGAACATTCTGCAGCCATTAGAGATTATATTATAAAGGTTCATTTATTAAAAAATATGTACTTGAGCTGGAGAGTTAATGCTTTAACTTCAAAATCGTTTGCATTGTGTAATTTCAGAAATAGATATATTGATGTAGATAGATGATAGATGGATAGATAGGTAGATAGGGATAGAGCTGAAGATATGCTTCAAAATATTCACAGCAGTTGTTTCTGGGTGACAATATTTCTCTTCTTTGTTACTATGTTTTCTAATATGTGCATGTATTTTAGGACTCTTAAAAAAGGAGATGTACTCAGTCCATCGTTATTATCTTAGCACTCTGATTTGGTCATACTGCAATTTCCAGTTGCTACTAGAGTGTCCTTAAAGAGCCAGGGTTGACACAACTAGAAAGAATAGTCATGTTGCTAGAGACCCTGGATATGAGATGGACATTATCTGTTGAGGAAAGATGTGACTAGAACTGGCTCTTTCATTGTTTCCTGTTTTTCAAAGATAGAGCAAAAATATACAAAGCAGGAAATAGAACAAGGTTAGAATATCATACGTAACCATGTCAAGATAACAAAATTTCTATGGCAGAAACAAAACTGATAAGATGTGGTCTTCATATTGGAACATAATTTTTTTCCCAGCTTTTTTTTTTAAGGTTTTATTTATTTATTTGACAGAGAGAGACACAGTGAGAGAGAGGGAACACAGCAGAGGAGTAGAAGAGGGAAAAGCAGGCTTCCCACTACAGGGAGCCCGATGGGGGGCTCGATCCCAGGACCCTGGGACGCTCAATGACTGAGCCACCCAAGTGCCCCTTTACTGGGCCATAATTTTAAGGGAATCCATGGTCATATCCTTAGTGTTCACAGGCACTCTTTCATGTCATCAGAGAGATTCCCTCACCCTCATCCCCTTTTAAAGTTGGTCTTCTCCCACTTTATATAAGAAAGACATCTTCATGACTTATCCTGACTCTAACTATGTCATTGTTCTAGGGTATAAAAATGTCTAGGGCACCAGCAAAAGACTAGCATGTGTATGCAGGAAAGTCTCCTTGGTTGATTAATCAAGATTCTATCTTCCTATCTTACTGTATCTTTCATGGATTTCTGATAACAATGAAGTACATAGGATTTGAAATATGGTGGTATGTTGGCCATTGTAAGACTATTCCAAAATTACATGTATTACAGAGTGGGCAGTCACCACCTCTTGCCTTTCCCAGACTATTTTCAAAAAATAAACTGCTCCCTGTGAGGGAAACTAAGGAGAACAAAATGAAGAGAGCATTGTTAAGAAACACTAAAAGCTAAAAATTGCTCTCATAAAATGGGAAAATTTTTGGATATTTGTAATATTCATAAAAGGAAAGCACCTTTTTGCCAAGTAGTAAAGCTTGGTGATACTGAGCCTTTTAAGAATATTTTCTAAGACTATTCAATTTTTTTTTAGTTATAATGGAAAGTACATTCACAAATAAAAATTTTGTGATTTCTCTTAGATTCATGTGCATTATTCAGTGAAGTTATTAAAGTATAGCTTATCAAATTATACAATAAAATACTTATACTAATGATATATTAGTTCATCTTATAAAGTAATTAATATTTTCTATCCCCTATTAAATAATATACAATTGTATGCTAGTTGCTGCATAATTATAGCAATAAGAATGTTGTTCTTTTGGAAAGTACATAGAAAAATGTTACCATTATATGAAATAAATTAAGGGTTCTGAATATTTAATGTGATTATTTAACACTTCCCAGAAACTGATATTAGAGATCAATACATATTTAAAAACGGCACACTATGTTTGATTTATTATGCTTTTCCAAATGCTTGTTTTTCCTATCCATCACGTTGCATTAACACAAATTAAATAATAAAACATAACACACAGCTTTCTGTTTCTAGTTCTACATGTAAGGATCTTGCAGGTCACCACTCCTTCCTGACAAGTAAAAAAATCACAGGGCAAACTATTGTCTGCAAAACCAGAGAGAATGGCAGAAGAACACAAAGAATCACAACTTACCAGAGCAGAAACACATGAGCTAACACCTCCATGGAACCAGTGCCAGAGGAGGAAAACCTGAACTATAATTAACAAACTGATAGAATTTCAGAGTAGACATGTCTGAGAGTTAAAGTCTCCAGGGGAACCAAGTCATAGAGGCCATCTCCAAAACTTCTGTGAATTCTACCTGAAAGAGCTTGACCAGGTTCTCACAACAAATATTGGAGAAAAATCTCCTTCATACTGCTGGCATAGTGAGAGGAAATGAACCATTTTTGAAATACACCAGAGTACTCTGCTCTTCACAACAAGGTCTGCCCTCAGGACAAGCTATTTAACAGATCCTAATTTAGGGATGGCTCAGAGCTGATTGACTGGGGGAAGGGAAATATCCAATACCAGTTTGCTCTAGCCATCCTGCCTGTTCTATCTAAGGGGGGTGGGGGAGGAGAAGCACTTGTGAAGTTCATAGTCGGGAGGCATGAGCTCACTAAAAGACTGAGGCATGATCATAGGACAATAGAACATTTCCCCTCCCCCACACCACCACATCACTAAAGGCCTATTTACAGCAGTTCCTTTCCCCCAGTTCATCATGTACAGCGATCATGAAGAACTGACAAGACATGCTAAAAGGCAAAAGCCACAATTTGAAGACACAGAGCAAGCATCAGAACCAGAGGTGGCAGGGATGTTGGACTTATCAGACTAGGAATTTCAAATAACTACAATTAATATACTAAGGTCTCTAATGGATGAAGTCAGCAGCATGCAAGAACAGATGAATGATGTTAGAAGAGAGAGGGAAATTCCAAGAAGAAAAACAGAAATAAATGCTGGAAGTCAAAAACTGTAATAGTAGTAACTGTAAAGTAGAATCTCTGAGCTTGAGGATATCACAAGAGAAATCTCCAAAATTAAAAAAGCAATGAGAACAAAACCTGAAAAAAATATATATATAAACAGAACAGTATATCCAAGAACTGTGGAACAACTACAAAAAATGTAACAGATACATAAGAATAACAGAAGCAGAAGAAAGAGAGGAAAAGAAGAAATATTTGGAAGAATGATTTTCCTCCAAATTAATGTCAGACACCAAACCATAGACTTAGGAAATTCCAGGAGCACCAACCAGGAAAATACCTAAGAAAAAAAAATGTACCGAGGTATGTCATATTCATACTACAGAATATCAAAGATTAAAAAAATCCTTAGAGACAGAGAAATAAAAAACACCTCATTTATAGAAGAGAAAAAAATTATATCCAACTTCTCCTCAGAAACCAAGGAAAAAGAGAGTGGAATGAAATATGGTGTTGAGAAAACTGCCAGCCTAGAATTCTGTGCACTGTGAAATTATCCTTCAAAAATGAAGGAGAAATAAAGACTTTCTCAAATAAAAATTGAAGGAAATTTTTGCCCATAGATGTGACTTACAAAAAATGTTAAAAGAAGTTCTTTAGAGAGAGGGAAAATAATATATGTCAGAAACTCAGACCTATATATCATATATTTGTATATATGGGAGGAAAGAACCAGGATTATTGTATTATAAGGTACTCACACCACCTATAAAGTAATATGGTGTTATTTGAAACAGACTTGGATTAGTTGTAAGTGTATATTACAAACTCTAGGGCAACCACTAATAATAATAATATAACTGATGTACTAAGAAATGAAAGAAAAGGGAATCATGTAAAATATTCGATTAAAACAAACAAAGGCAGAAAGAGTGGAAGGCAAAAAAGGAACCAAAAAACAATGGCTACAAATAGCAAACAATAAAAAATATGGCAGATATTAATCCAACCATGTCAGCAATGAATTTGAACATCACTGGTCTAAGTGCAGCACTCAAAAGATGCAGATTGTCAGAGTGGATCAAAACAAAACTAAAAACCCTATATGCTGTCTACAAGAAACCTACTTTAAATGTAATGACCATATAGATTAAAAGTAAGTGAATGAAAAAAGATATACCACACTAATACTAATCAAAATAAAGCAGAAGTACCTATATTAATTTCAGACACAACAGACTTCAGCTTTCCTTCAAAATAAGGAAGTTATCAAAGAGAGACATTAGATTATAATAAAGGAGTCATTTCTCCAAGAAAACGTAATAATCCTTAACACGTATGTTTCTAACCATGGTGTAAAAATACATGAGGCAAAAACTGATAGAATTTCCAAGAGAAATCGAAGAATCCACTATTATATTTGGAGGCTTCAACACCCCTCTATCAGAAATGGACAGAGAGAATAGGGAGAAAATCAGTAAGAACATAGTTGAACTCAACATTAATCAACTGGGTGGATATAAAGGACATATATAGCCTACTTCAACCAACAACAAAATACACATCCTTCTCAAGCTCACATGGAACATGCACCAAGATTGACCATTTTAAGCCATAAAGCACATCTTAACAAATTTAAAAGAATAGGAATCACACAATGCTTGCTTTTAGACCACAATGGAATTAAAGTAAAAATCCATGATAGAAAAACAACTGGAAAATGCTAAAGTACATGGTGAGGAAATAACACAACTTTAAATAACTCATGTGTCAGGAAATCTCAAGACAAATTGAAAATATTTTGAACTAAATTAAAATTAAAATATGATTTATGAAAATTTGTGAAATACAGCAAAAGCAGTGTTTAGAGGAAATTTATAGCAGTGATTGCATATATTAAAGTGGAACAAAGATCTAAAATGAATCATCTAAACTTCCATCTTAGGAAACTAGAAAAAGAAGAAAAAATGAAATCAAAAGTAAGCAGAAAAGAAATAATAAATACTAAAGCATAAATTAATGCAATTGGGGACATCTGGGTCATTCAGTTGAAAGTAGGACTCTTGATTTTGGCTCAGGTTGTGATTTCAGGGTTGTGAGATTGAGCCCCGTGTTGGGCTCTGTGCTGAGAGCATGGAGCCTGCTTGAAATTCTCTCTCTCCCTCTGCCCCTTACCCCCCGACCCTCCACTTACACACACTCTCTCTCTTAAAAAAAAAAAAAGAAAAGAAAAGAAAAGAAATTAATGCATTTGAAAACAAGAAACCAATAAATAAAATCAGCACAAACAAAAGATGGACCACTGAAAAGATTGACAAAATTGATAAGCCTCTAGCCAGACTAACTTAGCAAAAGAGAGAAAAAACACAAATTACTAATATGAGAAATGACAGAGAGGACATTACTGCAGATTGCATGACTATTAAAAGGGTAATAAAGGAATACTGTGAACAGCTCTGTGTCCACAAGCTTTAAACCTTGATGAGAAGGACCAATTCCCTGAAAGACAAAATCTGCTAAAACACAAAATGAAATCAACCGTTTGAGTGGGCCTATAACTGGTAAAGAAATTGAATCAACAATTAATAAACTTCCAAAACAGAAAACACCAAGCCCAGATGGCCTCACTGGTGAATTCTATCAAATATTTAAGGAAAAAATCATTCCAATTCTCTATACTCTCTTTTAAGAAAATAGGAACATAAAAAATAATTATTAATATATTCTGTGAGGCCAGTATTACTCTAATACTAAAACCAGATAAAGACATCACAAGAAAAAAGAACCAGAAACCAATATCTCTCATGAAAATAAATGCAAAAATGCTCAATAAAATATTAGCAAACCCCAGAAACGTATTAAAAGAATTATATACCATAACCAAGTGGAATTTATTCCAGTTTTGCAAGGCTAGTTCCACATTCAAAAATCAGTTAGTGTAACAAATCATATCAACAAGCTAAAGAAGAAAAAATATCATATGATTGCATTAAAAGATGCAGAGAAATCACTTGACAAAATCCAGCACCCATTCATGATAAAAACTCTCAGTTATCTAAGAACAGTGGGCTTTTTCCTCAATGCGGGGGAAGATATCTACAAAAAAACCACAGTTACCATCATACTTAATGGTGAAAAACTAGAAGATTTGGGGCAGTTGCGTGGCTCAGTCATTTAAGCATCTCCTTTCAGCTCAGGTCATAATCTCAGGGTCCTGAGATCAAACCCTGCATCAGGCTCCCTGCTTAGTGGGAGGTCTATTTCTCCCTCTCCTGCTCATTCTCCCTCCCACCCTCACTCAAGCACTCTCTATTAAATAAATAAAATCTTAAAAAGAGAGAGAGAGAGAGAGAGAGAAACTAGTTTTCTCACTAAGATCTGGAAAAAAATCAAGGATGCCCCTTCTTACCACTCCTTTCCAAAGTCACACTGTAAGTTTAACTTAATGTAATAAGACAAGTAAAGGAAATAAAAGGTATATGAATTGGGAGGGAAGAAATGAAACTATCTTTGTTTACAGATGACCTGATTACCTATGTAGAAAATCCAAAAGAACCGACAAAAAAAATTCTTGGAATTAATAAGCAATAAGGCAAGGTTTCAGGACACAGGGTTAATATACAATAGAAAAGTTAGCCACTTTCCTACATACTAGCAATGAACAAGCAGAATTTGAAATTACAAACAATACAATTTACATTATCATCCTAAAAATGTTAAATATTTGGGTATAAATCTAACAAAATATGTACAAGATATGTATGCGGAAAGTAGAAACCTGATAAAAGGAGGAACTAAATAAAAGGAAATATACTCCATGTTCATTGTAGGAAGACACAATATTGCCATGATGTTAGTTATTCCCAAAATTATCTAGAGGTTCAATGCAATCCCAGTCAAAATCCCAGCAAGTTATTTTGTGAATATTAACACATGGATTCTAAAGTTCATATAAAGAAGCAAAAGTTCAGAATAGAGAACACAACCTTGCAGAAGGCACAAAGTTGGAAGACTGATTCTACCTGACTTCAAAACTTACTATAAATCTATCAGTTATATAAATATTATAAACAGACAAATATATCAATAGAATAAAACAGAGAGCCAAGGAATAGACCCACATAACTAAAGTCCCCTGATTCTCGACAAAGGAACAAAGACAACGATGCAAAGATACTCTTTTAACAAATGGTGTTGGAACAGTTGGATGCCCGTGTGCAAAAGAATTAATCAAGACATAGACCTTACACCCTTCACAAAAATTAAAATGTATCAAAGACCTAAATATAAAGTGCAAAACTACAAAACTCCTAGAAGATAACATAGGAGAAAATCTAGATGACCTGGTATTTGACAATAAATTTTTAAATATAACATCCAAGACATGATCTGTGAAAGAAAGATTGGACTTCATTAAAATTAAAAATGTTGTTCTACAAAAGACACTGCCAAAAGAATAAGAGGATTAACCACAAACTGGGAGAAAATATCTGCCAAAGAAATATCTGATAAAGGACTATTACCCAAAGCATATAAACTCAACACTAAGAAAACAAACAACTGTATTTAAAAATGGGCCAAAGACCTTAACAAACATCTCCCTACAGAGGATATACAGTTATTATATAAGCATATGAAAAGATGTTCCACATCCTATCTCATCAGAGAAATGCAAATTGAAAGAACAAGGAGATATCACTACACTTCCATTAGAATAGCCAAAATCCAGAACATCAACAACACAAATGTTAGTGAGGTTGTGAAGCAACAGGAACTCTCATTCACTGCTGGTGGGAATGCAAAATAGTACAGATATTTTGGAAGACAGTTGCAAACATATTCCTAATGTACCATCCAGCTGTTGTAATTCTTTGTATTTACCCAAAGGGGTTGAAAACATTTCCACACAAAAAACCTGCACATGTATGTTTCTAGCAGCTTCATTCATAATTACCAAAACTTGAAAGCAAACAAAATATCCTTCAAAAGGTAAATAGATGAATTGTGGCACACTAAGATAATGGAATATTATGCAGCACTGAAAAGAAAAGAGCTATCAAGCCATGAAAAGATACGGAGGAAACTGACATGTCTATTATTAAGTGAAATAAGCCAATACGAAAAGGCTATATAGTATGTGAGTCTGACTGTATGATGTTTTGAAAAGGCAAAATTGTGTAGACAGCAAACTGATCAGTGGTTGACAAGGGTTAATAGGGAGGGAGGGATGAATAGGCACAGAGGATTTTTTAAGAGCAGTGATGGATGATACTACAATAATGGATACATGTCATTATACATTTGTATAATATATACACAGAGAGTGAACCAAATGTAAACTATGGACTTTGGGTGATGATATTGATGATATGTCAATGCAGGTTCATCAGTTTAACTAGTGCCCTACTCTGGTGGAGAATATTGATAATGGGGGAGACTGTGTGTACAAGGTAGAAGCGATTACATTGGAAATCTCTGCACCTCCTTCTCTCTCTTTTTTTTAAAGATTTTATTTATTTACTTGACAGAGATCACAAGTAGGCAGAGAGGCAGGCAGAGAGAGAGAGGAGGAAGCAGGCTCCCTGCTGAGCAGAGAGCCCGATGCGGGGTTCGATCCCATGACCTTAAGATCATGACCTGAGCTGAAGGCAGAGGCTTTAACCCACTGAGCCACCCAGGCGCCCCTGCACCTCCTTCTCAAAGAAGAAATCTCCACACCTTCCCAAGACTGCAAGAAAATCTGTTTAAAAACAATAACATATGGATGTATTTTATTTTATGAAATTTATAAAAATTTATTATATTAGATCTTACACAATTTTAAATAAGACTTTTTTTTGGTGATTTATCATATGTATATATATATATATATATATATATAGTTTATTTATTTGACAGCAAGAGAGAGATAGTGCGAGCAAGAACACGAGCAAGGGGAGTGGGAGTGGGAAACCAGGCTTCCCGCCAAGCAGGGAGCCCAATGTGAGGCTCAATCCCAGAACTCCAGGATCATGACCTGAGTGGAAGATAGACGCCCAATGACTGAGCCACCCAGGTGCCCCTGGTGATTTATCTTATAAGATGCATTCCATAATTTGTTTTTCAGTGCTTTTTATAATAGTTGTTGAAGCAAATATATTAACCCAATTAGTTGAATTAAAAAATAAAGCCAGACTTTTTCTAACAACGAGTGAGCTTAATTTGATTGATTGGTTTGTCATTGAGGACAGGATTTGCTAATTAGTTTATGGAGTAGAAATTTCCAATTAATTGAATGAACTGAAGTCTCAAGATTTGACAAATTATATTTAAATCATTTGGAATATGAAAGATATAAGCATTTTATCGAAGTATTATATTGACAACATATATTGAAATTATTATTTCATGGCTTAGTTCTTTCTGAGTATATTGGGTTAAACTATATGCCTCTATGGGCAAAAGTAACAGATGTAATAAATAGTCATTTGAAAAGTATTGGTAAAGCATTTTTGGTACAGTTCCCAGAAACTGAGAAAATGAATGACCCTAACAATTGAGTAACAAATCTTTGCAAGTGAATTGATTTTCCATTATTTGCTCTCAACAAAATTGAAGGAAGACCTAATAGAATACTCAGCTAATTGATCATTAGCAATGATTTTTGATACTAGACCACTGCAAGATGTTTGGCGTGTTATTCAGAAAGTATTCAAAAAATTAAAGGACATCACTGTATCAAAATCCT
Source organism: Mellivora capensis (assembly GCA_004024625.1). NCBI lineage: Eukaryota > Metazoa > Chordata > Mammalia > Carnivora > Mustelidae > Mellivora > Mellivora capensis. Next base: position 96,664 of record PISX010004632.1, on the reverse strand, counting down.
TTCCCTTCTCATCTACTTATCTATGTGAATTGATGCTGAACTCTCCCTATGCCACTCAAACAAAACAGTTCATCTAGGGGTACATTAAGTGGTAAGAAAAAGTATAATTTGTCATTTAAATGCTTAATTAAGTTATCTGTTAAATAAATATCAAAATTATAAACATTTATTATTTAGATCACATTGCATACTCATAATTCAGTGCTAACATGATCCATATCATATGTTTTGATATAATAAAGCATTTTAATTTAACTGTATAAACATAGTTTTGTTAAAAATAAGTATGATAACAGGTGAATTTAAGAATTTTTTTTAAATTAAAGAATGTTAAGCATAAAAATATGTTTTCTTAACATAAATCTCTGGGGGAAGTGGAATAAAACCTAGAGCTATGGGTAAAATGATGTTTAATTTCCTGCAATTAAAAAACAGCTTCTTGTATTTTTAAACTGAATGGTGGTGGCTATGAAATTTCCCAAGGTAGTTAACTAGATTATAACGGGTACATTTAAAAGAGCATTTTCAGTTTTGATTAAATTTTGAACATTGAAATATTTCAGAAATTACATCCTTTACATTTCTTTAATGTTGAAAATTAAATTAAATAGTGATTAAAAATTAATTATTCCCAGTCTAATCTTGACTCTTGAGAGCAGACATATCCCAATAGAGGGCCATCCTGCAAGATACCTGATCAGTCTACTCAGAACTGTCAAGGTCATCAAAAACAAGGAAAGTCTAAGAAACTGTCGCAGCCAAGGGGAGATATGGTGACAAAGTGTGATGTGGTATCCAGAATGGGATCCCCCCCAAACAGAAAAAGGACATTAGGTAAAAATTAAGGAAATCTGAATAAACTATGGACTTTAGTTTATACTAATGCAACAATATTGGTTCATTAATTGTAAAAAATATACCCTAATAATGGAAAGATTTAGTAATAAACTAACTGCAAGAGTAGGGGAACTTCCTGTATGATCTTTGTAAGTTTCCTATACGTATAAAACTGTTCTTAAAAATAATCTTTGTTTAAAAATTAATTACTGGGCTCAGTGGATTAAGCCTCTGCCTTTGGCTCAGGTCATGATCTCAGGGTCCTGGGATCGAGTCTAGTATCGGGCTCTCTGCTCAGCCGGGAGCCTGCTTCCCCCTTTCCCTCTGCCTGCCTCTCTACCTACTTTGATCTCTCTCTCTCTCTCAAATAAATAAATAAAATCTTTAAAAATAAATAAATAAAAATTAATGACTAAATTAAAAACAGATGTAAACCTGACAATGTACAAGAAGGCACATAGTTTTTCAGCAATACTTAGCGAGTATCAATGAGAAAACATTTTAAGCAGACATGTTCTTGTCTTCGTTACTTTCTAGCTGTATTACCTGGGACAAATGACTTAACTTCTCTCTGCCTTGGTTTTCCCATCTAAAAATTTACTTCTTAGTAAGATTTCGAGAGGATTGAAATAATGTATTTAAAATATGGGGCTTGTAGTAAACACATAGAAATGGTTGTTATTGCTCTTATTTTTGTCATAAACAGACATGTGAAATCCAGGAGTGGCAAGTAAAAGTTTATGAGTACATTTGTGATTGAAGCTGAGAGAAAGTTACAAGTTGGTAAAACCAGCAACCGGAAGTGAAATGTTAATAATCCAGAAACATCCTGCATACAGATGTCCTCAAGGTCTCAAGGTCTGAGCACCATCTTTGCAATATTCTGCTGTTCTTCGCACCCAAACCCTGACTCCAAGCACCGCCTGGGCACACAGCCAGAGCGAACTTGGGTCTCTTCTCAGTGACAAGCCTTGGGAGGGGGGTCCCCGGATGGGAGACAGAAGTCCAGCCTCACAGTCACCGATGGTCATGATGGCAACCTCTAACATACTTTCCTTCCTAAAACCATCCACCAAGTACTGAAAATTAAATTAATAACACCGAAGAAATGGGTAATCAAAATATTGAGAAAAAGGCACAGTGAGGGCAGGGCAAGTTTGCCCATTCACAGTGCTTAAAGAACCTTGCAGAAACATTGGAAACACTGGAATTTCGTCTGTAAGACTCCACATTCGCCTCCCTTTCTAAAATGTAAACTCTTCGAGGGTAGAAACCGTGGCTTCTTCAGCTCATTCTTTGCAACAAGCACAATGCCTGGTTGGCACTTGTTAAATATTTGTTTAGTGAACAGCTTTTCCCCAAAATAATGTTTATCCCAATATGATTTATGAAGATAATGAAATAATATTTATATTCTCTTTATGACATAAACTGATGGTGATAACTGACAGCTCTTACGTTGGACACTAAAGTTTTCAATTCACAGTTGCATCTGATATCTCATTTTTATCTTCACAAATCCTCTGTAGAGCATGCATCATTTATTTTTATTTGTTTAAATAATTTTTTCCATTTTATGCAGAAGAATGCAAACATTTAAACATCTGCCTGTTTACAAGATATCAAATAATTGTTGCCTTTGTGAAAGGAATTGAAATTCCTTTCTTTACTCCACTGTCTTTTTAGTACTTTGGATGATTGAGCCATAGGCTCATTCAATCTTTAATTCAATCATCAATTCAATAAATGTTTATCAAACATCTAGTTTGAGCTAGAGTTCATCAGTAAACGAGGCAGAGTTCTGTCTGTTAGTAACCACCAAAATATTTTGTGTCAGTAGATGAGATGATGTGTGCAAAAAAGCTTTGAGTTTCTAAGGAATAAAAATGATGTGCTTGGAAACAGGGCTGCTACTGTTCTATTCATGCCTGGGGCCGCAATGTTCTAGGCCCTTGGTGTGCCCTAGGACATCCACTGTTCGCTATAGACATACAAGGTCGATACTAGCCTCAGGCTGTCATGGTTTGCATTTTAAGGTGATAGTATACCCATTTTATGGAAGAGGAAACTGATGTAAGAGAGGTAACATTATCTCAGTTTCCATTAAGTGAAGGAGCTGAAATTTAAACCCACATCTGTTAAATACTCAAGCCCATTTTCTCCTTCCCATCTTATCTGTGACTTCTAATGCAGTGGTGACACTTTGAAAATTCAGAATAGAAGGGAGCTTCAGATGTGTATCTCAGCTTTGGCTGTCATGGCCAAGAGAACCTATGAAAGCTCTTTGTGAGCACAACCATGCTGCCTCTCAGCATCCATCTACCACTCCCCATTCATTGAGGTCCTTGAGCCTATGAACACTTGGCCTTGACTCACAGACTGACCCTTCACTACTGTCTTTCCTTCTATCCTCTCTCTGGGTCCAAGTGGTGCTTTTTAAAAGGGCAGAAAATATATACAAGCCAAAATTTGGGGGAAGTAGGCATCAAGGGGAATGGTGATGAAGGTCTTGGGGGGGCAGCTGTAGCAAGGAAACCAGAGGGAAGGAGGAAACAGTGTCAATGGCAAAGTTCCCAGAGGATAAAAATGCACAATTTGGTTTTAGTGGGAGTGGAAGACCTTACAAATTTACAGAAAAGGTTTTCCTTGAGCAATCCCTTGATAATCATCCTCTAAAATAATAATAATAATAATAATAATAATAATAATAATAATAATAATAGTAATCTATTGAATTAGTTTTTGCTGTATAACCACCCCAAAATTTAGTGGTTTAAAATAATAACCATTTATTTAGTTCACCAATCTGTAGAATGGCTAATTTCGGTGAGATTCATCTGAGTGGCTCTTCTGGTCACAGAGAGGCTCATTCATGTGTCAGTTGCAGAATTGTCTGGGCGCCGGTGTGAGGGGCTTCAACTACAGCTACCGCTCTCTGCTCCAGAGGCTAGCATCCCCATGGTAGTGGGGCAGGCTTCCAAGGGAACAGATGGAAGTATGCAAACGGCTCTGGAGAGCGGGCACAACATCATTTCAGCCACATCCTATTAGAATATACAAGGCATGGGGCGCCTGGGTGGCTCAGTGGGTTAAAGCCTCTGCCTTCCGCTCAGGTCATGATCCCAGGGTCCTGGGATGGAGCCCCGCATCGGGCTCTCTGCTTCATCCCCTCTCTCTCTGCCTACTTGTGATCTCTGTCAAATAAATAAATAAAATCTTTAAAAAAATGCACAAGGCATGAAACTGGCCCAGATCTAAGCTGGAAACAGACATTGCTGCTTGTTGCGGGGAGCTACGAAATCATGTTGCAGAAGAGTGTGGCTATGATACAGGTAACCTTTGCTTTGTTACACCAGGCAGAGAAGTGATTCCAAAGGAAGTGTGTCTTATACAAAGAATTTTCCATTTTCAGGGATTCCATTAGAACTCAGAAATAATATCAAGGTTTTAAAATTAATTTTAACCTTAAACATTCCACTTTGTTCATGAAAAAACAACAACAACAACAGAAGTAACTGTTTATTGAACACTTGTAATATGCCAGAACCTTTACATTTAATCTTCTATATAGTACTGCAAGATAAAATTTATGATCTCTGTTTTACAGCTGGGAAAAGTCAGGGAGATTCGGTGGCTTGCCTTGGGTCACAAAGATAATGAGTATCGTGTCCGTCTTATTCCAAGGCTCACATTTTTCCCTCTCTGTTACACTCTAAATTGCCATCTGAAAACCCCTTTGGAAATTTATTTTGCATCATGTGTGTGATAACATCTGCGCCAAATGGAAAGACCAGAAATTGAAATACTATCATGGATATAATGAGTTGGTTTTACCTATTGTTCCAGCCATCTGCTCGTGTACCTTCCTTTATCTGCTACAGAGACTGGAAAGCTAGCATCTGCATTTCCCACAATCCCTTGAGTGTAGGATTCCGAAGGTAATTTAGTTGTTTAAGTGACTTAGTTTGTTTTAATAGTATTGTAAGATTTTATTTGGTTCACTTTTAAATATTTAATATTTAAATATTTATTTTTATATATTTATATATTTTGTATTTTAAATAAATATAAAAAATATAAAAATATACGAAATAAATATATTAAAGGTGTACAACATGATCTAAGATACATATATATATATACAGAGTGAAATGATTACTACTGTCAAACTAACTAGAACATTATCTCCTCACGTACTTACTGTGTGTGAATGTGTGTATGTGTGTGTGGTGAGAGCACCTAAATCTACTCTCTTGGCAAATTTCCAGTATTTGATACAATATTACTAATTATAGTCATCATGCTGTACATTAAATCTCCAGAAGTTTTCATCCTGTAACTGTTTTTCTTTTAAATATTTTTCTACTAGACACCAAGAGTCCTGCAAAGGCTGGTAGCATATTTTTGTTTTTGTTTTCCCTTTGGTTATCTATCAGCTAGCATGCTGTACTTAGCACGTAGACTGTGCTTAATAAATGATTTTTTTTATTGTGGTGAAAAGATCTGATCAATTCTCTTGATAACATTTTAGGTGTACAGTACAGTATTGTTAAGAATATAATCACAGTGTAAGAACAATGTTGTATAGCAGATCTCTAGAACTTTTTCACCCTGCATGGCTGAAACTTTATAACCATTGAATAACAACTCCTCATTTCCCTCTCCCTCTAGTCTCTGGTAACCACCAGTTACTTTCTGCTTCAACTGAACTAAGTAATTATCTCCATTACTTAGATCCTTCATGCAAGTGGGATCATGGATTATTTGTCCTTGTGTTGTCATCATTTGTCATGATGTGCTCAAGGCTCATCAATATTGTAGCAGATGACAAGATTTCCTTCTTTTATATGGCTGAGTAATATTCCATTGTATATAGAATCACATTTTCTTTATTCACTCATTCTTGAAGGATATGTGGATGATTTCCACCTTGTGACTATTGTGAGTAATACTGCTGTGAACACAGGAATGCAAATATCTCTTTGAGCACCTGATTTCAATTCTCTGAAATAAATACCAGAAGTGGGATTGTGAGGTCATATTTTTAATTTTTAATTATTTTTAATTTGGGGGGGAACCTCTATACTACTTTCTATAGCACCTGCTCTATTTTATGTTCTCACCAACAGTATTACAAGTGTTCCAATGTTTACACATCCTTGCCAACCCTTACTATTTTCTGGGGGTTTTTTGTTTTTTTGTTTTATAATGGCCATCTTAACAGATGTGTGAGGTAATATTCAACTGCTTGTTTGTTTGTTTGTTTTAAAGATTTTATTTATTTATTTGATGGAGAGAGAGTTCACAAGTAGGCAGAGAGGCAGGCTCTCTGCCGAGCAGAGAGCCTGACGTGGGGCTCAATCCCAGGACCTTGAGACCATTACCTGAGCTGAAAGCAGAGGCTTGACCCACTGAGACACCCAGGCACCCTGTCCAATTGCTATAATTTGCATTTCTCTAATGTTTCATGAGGTTGATTACTTTTTGACATACCTGTTAGCCATCTATATGTCTTCTTTGGAGATATATCTGTTCAAGTCTTTTGTCCATTTTTTAATCAGATGGTTTGAAGGGTTTTGTTTGGGGTTTTGTTTTGCTTGGCTTTGCTTTTTGCTATTGAATTATAACAGTTTCTTATATTTTTTGAATATTAACCCCTATCATATACACGGTTTAACATTTTTTTTCTCCCATCCTGTAGATCGCCTGTTTACTCTGGATTGTTTTCTTAGCTATGCAGCAGCTTTCTGGTGTGATGTAATTCCACTTCTCTATTTTTGCTTTCATTGTCTGTGCTTTTGGTGTCATATCAGAGAAATTACTGTCAAGACCTAAAATGATTGAATTCTGGAAGTAAGATTAACTTGCCTAAAATTAAGAGCCAAAAGTGAGGAATGTGCCACTCTTCTTTTCTTCCCTGTTTCTGCTGTTTTTGTTTTTGCTGTCAACCAAGATAGTGCAGACATTTGTTTTCCCATTGGCTGTATTAGAAAAGGTCCCATTTTCCAGTCATTACCTTCATGAGTGATGTATCCTGAACATCCATTGTACAGGTAGAGGTACAGATTGTAAGAGGTGGTGTGGCTCTAGCTCTGGCAGCAGTAGCAAGAGCTTCTGAACTGTAGACTATCCCACTGTGGCATTGCTGATTTGAGCTGAAACCAACAGCTTCCTGGTCACACATAAGGCAGCAACATCTTTAAACATCCACGTTTGCATGTGGGCTTTGGGATTCATTCCTGCAAGCACAACATAGAATTTGTTGCTTCATCCAACCCAACAATTTTTTAAGCCATTTGATAGGCTAGAATAAATTCTTTTTTACATAAATTCACTAGAGTAGATTCCAACCATATAGCTGAAGTCATTTTTTTCACAGATAAATCCTGAGCCATGCAGCCATTAACATTGTAACCTGCATGGTAAATATCCCTTTGCTTTAATTTTCTACAGTGGAAAAAAAGAGGGAGAATGGGAAAAAATATCCCTCCCTGACCCATAGGAGTTCAGGTTGTATATGACCTTCATACCTGCATGACTCTCTACTCCCACTTTTACTGAATACTTCTCCACAGAGTGCCCAGGGGAGACAGTTGGTAGCATGGTCTCATGGAGATAAACCTACACTTAATATCTTAGAAGCTATGGAACAGATATGCCGACTGTATTTAGACCTCACAAAGCACAGCAGGAGAATTAAATTGAAGCTATGAAACCAAAATTGAAAGGCTATTAGTTCTATTTTTTCTTTTTTTTTTAATTTCATTTCTTTTCAGCGTAACAGAATTCATAGTTTTACACCACACCCAGTGCTCCATGCGATGTGTGCCCTCCCTAATAGCCACCACCTGGCTCCCCCAACTTCTAACTTGGTCATTTCATCTAGCTATACCACCTGTGTGCACCCAAAAGTTTCTTGTTCCATTAAGGAATTCATGTTTAAATTGTGTTTGTGGGATGGGTTTGAATGTAAACCAACATCTAGCATCTGGTTCTCTTCTCTTCTGCTTCATTCAGTCATTTTTACATCTAAAAAATGACTCAAAGTAAATAAAAAGAAAACATAAATAAGATAAAGTAGTATTTAAGTGGTGTCTACTACTTGCCACAATAACTAAATAAAAATACTTGTATTATTATTATTATCATCTATTATTACTCAAAGTCAACTCAGGACCGTGTAGCAACCATTTATTCCATTCCTACTCTATGCTCACCCTTACTGTGGGCTAAGAACTGAATAAAACCGAATAAATACAAATAAGTCCCTGCCCTCAATCAGCTAGTAGAGAAACATATTCATGCAATTATGAAAAAATATAATCAATTAATACTCCAGGTTGGACCAGAAATCTCAGTGTCATCTTGTATACTTCTCTGGAAGGAGCTGGACCACCCTGCTTTATCACATGGGCTAACATACTTCCTAATAAATTACTACTGAATGTTTAGTGCCTCCAACACTAGCATGCCCAATCTAAAAAACCCCTGAGAGCCCATTTGCTATGGGATATCTAGGGAGCATCTTTCAGGTCTTAGCTTACTCAGAATCTTCTCTAGCTACCCTTATTCATGTTTCGTAGTAAAACAGTGTTGATTAAACATAGTTGCCACTCCCTGAAGATGCCTTTGTTCTCTCAGCTCAAAGGTGGAAGACCCAAGTTAGTTGTGATGGAGGTCCCTGGTGATGGTGTCCAGCAGCAGTGGGAGGCAACTATATATCATGTAGTGGATAAAATACTGGTTTTGGACTTTGTTACAGCCCTGGATAAGGATATAATCTAGGCAGGTCAGCGTCTTAAGATATAGAGCAGAGGGCAGGCAGTGTGGATTCAGAAGAACAAATAGATGATGCCCATGAAAGTCTCCTGCCTTTGCTCTTCAGCATCTACTCTTGTCTTTTGTCCAGTTGAAAAGTTCACACCTTCAACCCAGGGGACTAAACTTCTATCATAAGTTGATAATTTCACTACACCACATTTCAAACATTAGATATCACCTGTATTTTCCATAGCAGGTAGTAGGAGAAAAAAGCAGGATCACCAAGTTATCAATTAATGTTAAGACGTAGCTGCTTCAGTCCCTACTCCTGTAGGTGGTCAAGAGACTTAAAGTGCCTTCTTCCACTGCAAAGTTCATGTTTCTTTTACCCTCTGCAACCACCTTGGCTGCAGAAGGATTTTTATGCAGAAGGGTGACCTGTAGGATCTAAGGATTTGGTGATCTTATCATTTTGGGATCGTTGCTGTTTTCCATTGAGCAGAACTATTAGACAAGGAAGTATAAAGAGAACCCCCTGAGTGCTAACACAGTCCTTTTGAAGATGAGAAGTCATGTGAAGATTATGGGGAAGGATATTCCTGAAATAGGAAGAATCCTTTCTAAGAGGTCCATAAACATATCTTGTCTTATCTTCAATTTTCCATTTATGTCTCCAAGTGCCTGATCACCAGGCCAATCCAATAGCCCCTGCTCACAAATCAGTTTTGATCTATAACTAAGGCTCTCTTTTTCCATACAAAGTGAGGAAACAGTCTCTCCTAAAGTTCTACCTATTGAAATTATATAGGGGTGCCAGGGTAGCAGAGTTGGTTAAACATCTGCCTTTGACTCAGGTCATGGTCCCAGAGTCCTGGGACCAAGCCCTGTATTGGGCTCCCTCCTCAGCGGGGAGCCTGCTTCTCCCTCTCCTTATGCCCCTACCTCCTGCTTGTGCATGTTCTCTCTCTCTCTCTCTCTCTCTCTCATGCTGTCTCTCAAATAAATAAAATCTTCAAAAAGAAAAGAAATTATATATATATCCATTTTCATCACTGTCTTTTGGAGCCTCCATTAAGTAAGGCTTTAGTGCAAGAGCATCTGCTCCTCTCTGGGGCCAGTGTACTGTACAGATACACCAGTAAGCCAGGCCCACATTTTTTTCCCTCCTCCAGAAATTAGTCACAGGAATTCTCTGTGAGGCTAAAGGTATGAGTTGAGAGAGAGGCAGCAAACCAATAGAAGCCAATAACATGAATCTGAACCACCTGCTTATGCAGTTTCCACATGCCTCGGGACCTCCTCAGGCCAAATATCTATTAACCATTCCCATTTCAAAGATGTATTTTATTTTATTGGGGGAGGGAGAGAACCCCCAAGCAGATTCCCCACTGAGGGTGAAGCTAGACATGGGGCTTGATCCCAGCCCCCATGAGATCATGACCTGAGCCAAAACCAAGAGGCAATCAACTGCGGTACCCCTAGCCATTCCCTTTTTACAATAGAACATGGCTGATCCTGTCCCAATTTGTGATTCAGCAGCTCAGATAACACTTATCAATAACACGCAGTTTAAACAACACTGTCCCACAGTCACATCACATTCCATGATCAGGCATTAGCCTCTATGAGAGCCCAGTAACAAGCTCATGAAGTACAAAGGTTGTCATTACCATCTGCAGAGGTGAGGAAATTTGCACAAAGTCACATCAATAGTTTAAGTGGCAAAGCAAGAATGCAAATCCAGAACCCACGCTCTTAATCAGCACAGTACATTATCTCATCATATTTGATTTGGACTTTAAAAGATGAGTGAGTTTGGGGCAATACTAACAACTTAACATTTATTACTTACATTATCACTAAATCCCAGGAAGTGTAGTAAATGCTTTTCATTTATTACCTCATTTAACCCATACAAAAATCCTACAAAGTAGGTACCATTTTCATTACTTTATTACACAGGAGGAAATTACAACTTAGACAGGTTAAGGAATTTTCCTCACATCACAAAGTTAGTTAATGGTAAAGCGAAGATTTTATCCCATGCCTTCTGACCCCAGATCGGCATGGTAATCCCTGATTGACAAAGTTGAGTAGAAAAGCATTTAGGCAGAAACAGTAGATGAAGACAGGATAAAGAGTTTGAACTTTATCTGGTTGACAATAGGGAGCTACTGAAAGGTGTTAGTTAGGAGTTACCACTTACAGGGGGGCACCCTCTAGGTAAGAGTAGGAGAGTTAATCTGCTTAAGAGTAAAGTTCATGCCCAGTCCTATCACTACTTCTGGTTATGGTTATCAACAACAAGTCCAAGGTAATCCTGCAAAAGCTGGGAGAAGTAAACAGAGCGGAGACCAAAATCTTCTGCTATGGAATCACAGCACCTGTGGATTAAGAGAGGACAGTGCCAAGATCTTCAGCAAATAGTCTTGAGGGAGCTAACCATCTATTTGGGATGCAATAGCTAATCTTCCTTGAGACTCCATATCCTCCTTGTCTAGAACTTTTAACTGTGCCTAACCACCTGATCCTTTCTGACTCAACAGAATCTTTTGAGCTTCTACTTCTTCCCTGCTTAGCCTATAATAACCACTGATCTGTCCACCCAGTCTGTGTCTCTTTGAATTTGACCTCTCTTCTGGCTGTCCTATAGCATTGATCAGCTAGACACTTTCTGGTCCTGTTTTCTTGTGGTTGGTCTCAAACCATCTGTGTTCCCTCTGATTATTTTAAAATATTTATTATCTGGGCACCTGGGTGGCTCACTCATTTAAGCATCTGCCTTTGGCTCAGTTCATGATCCTGGGGTTCTGGGATCAAGGCCCCACGTTGGGCTCCCTGCTCAGCTCTAGTCTGCTTTTCCCTCTCCTTCTGCCTTTCCTCTACACTCATGCTCTCTTTCTCTCAACTAAATAAATAAAAATCTTTAAGAAAATTTAAAAAATCTATTAATTATGGTAGAAGTAATAGAACAGGCTGGAAGAGGAAAACACATGCCCCAAGGAGGCCGGATAGGAAAGTAACAGTTCACGTATATGAGGTAAGAGCTGCTACTAGAATGAAGGCAGCATGAACAGGAAGCTGCTAAAGACTTTTCAAAGAAACAATACAGTCAACTGACTGATGGATAAAGGTTAAAGGACAAAATAATTTCCAAAATGAATTTGCAGTTTCAAGTCAAGGTAAGCTGAAGGATGGTACCATTGAAATGCTAGGTTGGAAGAACAGGAATTCAACTGTGGACATGCCGTAAACATGTGGAGCTTTAATGTGGTCCAAGTGCAAATGTCCATGGGGCAGTGGGGAATGAAGGACCTGAGCCTAGGAGAGAGATCAGAGCTAGCTATGGATTAGGAATTGTTTTCATAGTGCAGGTCTGAGAAGCAAGGGAAAGGAAAGAGCTTTTTAAGGGTAAAAAACATCCTGCTGAGTAGATTCCTGCGGCATATCCAGTAGATAAAATGTCAGAGCACTATAGCCCTGGTTTCCCTCTTTATCTCAATTGGTTTCTTTCACTTTTGAGGCTCAGAAGAATGTGTGAGGGGGAAAAAAGACTAAGTAGACAGAGATAACAAGTATCACAAAGAGAATAATGCTTCCCCCAAAAAATTTTCCTCAAAAAAAATCTTAGTTACAAATTTTATCAAAGCATATTTCTGGATCCTGTTAAAATAATAATGATCATATTTAAAAATCTCTCTTATTTTTACAATAAATATGATTAATGGAATACAGTGATCTTAGTTGTGCATTCATTCTATGAATATCTAATATGTATTATACACATGGATTAATAATTTTTGAAGTATTATAAGATCTCAGATTCTTAAGAAAGCATGAGATACACCATTTACTTTTCCTTTTATACTTCAAAAGACACATCATGATTTTGCATTCCTCAGGGTCATTTATGAGGCCATAAATTTTCATCAGACTGGGAATGTGTCAAAGTATGGGATTCATTGGATTTTCTGATAAAAAATTCTAGGCTATCATTTATTCTCTACCTGAGCAAAGACAAATGAGTCTGGCCACAAGAATTTCCTGAGTAGGCATAGTAATAAGTCCATTAGAAATGAAATGCATTTATAATGAAGTTAGCTTTTGATATATCAAAGATCTTTTCAATAAGATCATTAGAATGCTATCACTTTAAGATTTCATCTTCTGGTACCCCATTAAACACAAAAGCACTAAGTCAAAGACTATTGTTAATTTGATTGATTGATTGACTGATTGATTGATTGCATTATGCTTTAAACCATGTCTTAACTTTGATTGATTACAATCTATGACATTTAAAAATTCGTCTCAGGTATAAAAAATAGAGACCTTTCAATTAGTTCTACCATCTTAAACTTCCTCTGAGAGTAAGAAATATCAAATGGACAAGCCTAAGGAAGCCCAAATGGGCTTCTCTCCTACTATTTGGGCAACTTTCTGCCGCCCTTCCCTAGGGGGGAAAAAATGTCATTTCTTTGAAACTGGGAAATGGCGCTGTTTTTCTCCTGCAATGGAATTCTCTTTCTAGTGTTTCCCCTGCTGTGTAAAGCACACTAAATCAATATATGGAAACAAGAAATTTTAAATCTGTGCACAAAAACCTCAGATTATAAATAATAGATTATAACCCAAAGAGCAAAATCATTGTCCACACCCACTCACCACAGAGAGACTGGAAGAAGATTGATGTTGGCCTACGAAATCAAAACCTTAAAGAAATCAAAACCTTAAAATTAAAACCTATAGTTACTACAAGCAACCCTAGCTCAGTTACCAAAACAATGTACAAAATGAAAATACAGTTCTGATACGTGTTTGTTTGAGTTCATACCGTGCCGATCAAGACCTGCCTGTATTTCAAGAAGAAGCTAAGATTTGAGCTCCGGGCTGAGAAGGCTCACTCACTCTACATAATCCATTTGGGTAAATTTGTTTTCTTCTGATTTCTTTCTATTTTTTTAAAGATTTTATTTATTTCTTTTCACAAGAGAGTGGGCGCGCATAAACTGGGGGGAGAGACAGAGGGAGAGGGAAAAGCAGACTCCCTAGTGAGCAGGAAGCCTGACACAGGACTTGACCCCAGGACCCTGAGATCATGACCTGAGCTGAAAGCCGCTGCTTAACTGACTGAGCCACCCAGGAACCTCATTTTTTTAAGTAACAATTTTATTGATTGATTGATTTCTTTCTCTTTGGCTCCTAAGAACACAGGGAAGGAAGAGGAATGAAACCAGCCAGATTGCAAGAGGCAGGATGTCCCAGAGAATGCCAGGGCCTTTAAAAACTACTCAGGGAAAAGAGGTTTGAAAATAAAAATATCTAATAATTAAATTTGAGTGGTCTGGCCTCTGAACTTGCATTGTCCAGTATTATGGCAGTTCAGTCAGTACTTGAAATGTGACTGGAAACAATTGAACTGTGCTTCAAATATACACTAGATTTTGAAGACTATATAAATAAGAAGAAATTATTAACATCTCATTATTAACTATATTTTACTAATCACAAGGGATCATATTGGTATTTTGGATATACTGAATTAAGGAAAACATACTATTAAAGTTAATTTTATTTTTTTCAATGTGGCTACTACAGAATTTTTAGTTATGTAGTTGGTTCACATTATATTTTTACTAGAAGTTACTGCTCCAGTAAATTTTGCTACATACTCGAGGAGTTCATGTGAGCAGATTTTGGTGAGAAACAAGAAAAAGCAAGATGACATCACAAACCGAGTAATAACATACATAAGGCACGGTTTTAAGAGTTCTGCATATATTGATTTCTTAATCTTTATTACAATCCTGTATGTACAGTGAAGGGCTCCATCTTTCAAACAAGCAAACTAAGGCACAGGGAGGTTAAGTAATTTGCCCAAGAATATACAGCCAATTAGTGGTAAAAGAAGATTTGAACCAAGGAGGTCTTTCTCCAGAGTACATGTTCTTTTCTGACCTGCTTCATGGAATTACTCTTTTAGCAGCAGCAGCACTTAGAATCAGAGGACCATGAGAACGTAGGTATCCTGAGAAACTGCAGAAATGTATAGCAAGCTGGGAAGCTTTCCACATGGCCTGTGATGGGCATTTGAATTAATCTTCCTAGAGCTTAATGGGAAGAACAGTATTCTCTGAAAGATGGATGACATAGAAGTTAGGTTTGCTATAGGCCTTCCATAACTCAATTAGCTTGAACACAAACTCGTTCGTAGTTTTTTTTTTAATTAAGATTTTATTTATTTATTTGACAGAGAGAAAGAGAGCAAGAGTACAAGCAGAGGGAAAAAGCAGGCTTCCCGCTGAGCGGGGAGCCGGATTTAGGGCTAGATCCCAGGACCCTGGGATCATGACCTAAGCTGAAGGCAGATGCTTAACCCACTGAGCCACCCAGGTGCCCTTGTTCATAGAGTTTCTGTTTCACTTCCTTTCATTCAGAAGGCCCTACCTGTGGGCCCCACTCCCAGTGTAATTATACTTTCTTATTGGTTCTCTCTATTCTCAAGCCCTAACTAAACTCTTTCTCAGCAAGCTAAGTCTTCTGGGATGTAGGGCTCTTCCTTTTCTGAGCTTCTTTTTACTGAGCTCCAGTAATTTAGATCAACTGCTCCCTCACAGTTAATTGACCCACTACTTAGTCCTATTTCCCGAACTCTGGGACCTCAAATTCCATGACTAGCCTTTCTTCAGGTCTATGGTCTTCAGGGCCTTAATCTCCTTTGTTCTGCTTCGATTTTTCTGATGTAAAGCTCTCACTTCTAAATCTGTTGATGTTTTTGAAGTTCCTTATTTCTTAGAATACTGTTCCACAGGAGTACTGTCATGGGGCGTAACTCTCATTCCCTAAGCAGAACATAAGTAACCTCCAGGTGGAGGCAGGACACCAGAGGACAATGTCAGAAGGAAACAAGGATTCAAAGACAAGGAAAGGACAAATGTTTTTCAAAGCAGTGGAATATTCATGCCCTGAAATCTTTCAGATATGCTCAGAGTTCATATTAACCAGACACAACAGGGAAGTCGTGGTGAACAGAGAAAAGACTCAGATGTTAATAAACAGGATCTATCATAATAGGCCCTTGTCCTTCAAGAGCTGGAAGAGACTTCTTGCATGGAAATAAGTAGGTAGATTTGAACTGCTTTTTGATGAATGAGGTTACATCTTTGTGATGGGGTGACTAATTTTCCTTAGAGTTACTTAAAGTACTAATACAGGGTGGCCTCATACCCTATATACTAAACAAATATTTCTTTCCCTTTGTGTTCCAATGTTAGGCATAGCCTTGTAGCGTCCTATAAACATACCATATACCCTCTAAGCCTTATAAACACAACATAACTCAGGAGAAGTCCATCTTCCCACAAAACTCACTCCTCCCTGAGTTGCCTCCCCCACTTCAATGGATAACACCACAACATTCGCTATCATTGAAGTCAAAGCCTTGATTCCTCTTTTTATTCAGTACCTCCCTCCTAATACACCAGCAAGTCACATTAGTTCTCCCTTCAAACATTTACTAAGTCTGACCGTTTCTCACCACTTCCATTGCTCCCCTACCTGGTATAACTTACCATCCCTGCTAACTTAAATTATGAATACTTAAAATATAAATTATAAACAATACTGTTGAGAGAGGGAAGGAATGAGTTTCCTTATCCATACAGCCAACTGATGACAAATTAGAGCTGGTTTTGTCTTAGCACTTTCTCCTTTTACATTTACCCTAATTGACACATAGAATTTTTTTATTGTTAAAAAATTCTTCAAATTAATTAATGGTGGGTATAGGAAAGTTCCAATGAGATTGTTAGTGCCAAAAATCAAGCAAAATAAGACTCTACCTGAAAACTCTTCATTTTTCATGAATTGGTGCTATAATGTGTCATAAGATTTCAAACCAGGACACATATAAACATAGAAGTTAAGGTGATATCTCTGAAGTCATGTTTAAGATGAAATTTATTTTTCTTATCTCTTTTGACAAGGAATCCATTTTTGTATATAGCTGTTATGGTAATTGAAGCTGGGGGGAGTTGAATGTTATAATGGGAGGAAAGATTTTATAAGGTGAAAGCCTTGGGCATGTGAAAGCCCAGTGGCCAGAGACCACCAGGAACACACCTGTAGTTGAACAAAGAGTTGAGTGCATTGATTTGTTCCAAGAGGGCTTTAACATACCATGGGGACTTGTGGGGCTTCCCACAATTCTTACAAAGGTCCTATACACTGAAAACAAAAAACAAAGGTCCTATAGAATTCAATGTTGTATTAGGTTTGTTCAATTTGTTCAAGTAGTGGGAGCATGTGTTGAGAATATCTAAACAATCAGGGTTTTGCTCTAGATTGGATGTTGTCTGACTGCAAAAATAATTCTATAACTGGGTATCTTAATAAACCTTATCTATAAGTTGGAAGAAATGAAGCAAGGCTAAATAAGTATTAATAAACTGGTGTTCACTCATATTAGGCTAGGGGAATGTTTAATCATTTAGTTTAGACAATTGGTTTGTCTCTTTTCAGAGATGATTACAGAGTGATTGTGGTTTTTTTTCCTGATCCAACGTGGTCACAAAATGGCCTTGTAATACCTGCTACTCTTTCTCAGGGATGTATCTACTAGAATCCTGGTCACCCCTCCTTATCCTGTGAAGGCCTCAGCTCACTAGTGGAAAACTGGAAGTCTGTGGGCCAAATCAGGTCTGAAAATATGTTTTATCTGGGCTGCCCAGAATTTTTATTTCTTTTCTTTTCTTTTTATTTAATTTTTAGAGAGAGCTTGTGTGTGCACATATGTGGGGGTGGGGAGGAGGGACAGAGGGAGAAGGAGACTGAAAATCCCACGTGGGCTCTAACTCAGCATGCAGCCCACCCAGGGCTTGATCTCAAGACCCTGAAAGCTCACCCTGAGCTGAAACCAAGAGTTGGACTCTTAACCAACTGAGCCACCCAGGCACCCGTAGGCTGCCCAGAATTTTTAATTAAATGAATTGCCAAAAATTAAAATTGGGAAAGTTTACATGAATTAAATCTAAATGTCTGGCTTGGCTGGAAAAAGTCAACAATTCTGACAATATTAGGTCCATATTCCTGTCTAGCAACATTCAGCTGGAGCTGAGGAACAGGTTTCATGGGCCCTGCTTCCTCATTTATGTACGTGTGATAGATACGGAAGTCTGAGGTTCTGGTTCCCTGCCTCCTTTTCTACTTCTGCCCCTATCATCCTTGCCATTGCTTTCAGTGTCTCTGGGTGACCCCATGTAACACCTTGGGGCCAAGTTTCCTGACTTGCTCACAAAATGATCTCTGCTCCCCTTTATCTCAGTTTCATACTTCTATATTGCCCCCTAGCACATTATCACCAGTAAGTGCACCACCTCTCTCTCTGCCTGCCTCTCTGCCTACTTGTGATCTCTCTCTCTCTCTCTCTCTTAAATAAATAAGTAAAATCTTTTTTAAAAAACTGTTTCAATTCAGGAGGAGTTCACATGGCAATACCCTTTCTTTCAAAATGCTTTTATTTTTGAGAAAACCAGAAATAGTTATTTCCATTCAGAATAATTTTGGTTATCCATAAATGGGTACTTGGGCACTAAGAGAGTATCTATAAAGAATGAGTAACATGGCAGGCAAAAAGAAAGAAAGAGAAAGAAAGAAAGAAAGAAAGAAAGAAAGAAAGAAAGAAAGAAAGAAGAAAGAAAGAAAGAAAGAAAGAGTAATGTTTTGCTTGAAGTCCCCTCATCAGCTCATACATTTTAAAAAATGAAATGATAAGCTCTTTCAGTTTAGGGTAAAAGTAAACAACAGAGCTCCTCTAAGTTGTCCAAGATTATATACCCTGAGTCTTTATTCATTCCCCCAATTCTTACTTACCCAAACATTTTATGATTTGAGGGAAACGCCATCAGGTTTTCAAGTGCTATGTCTATGAACTCAAAGTTTACTTAAAATCTACAATATATTTGTAGATTTAATGGTCTATTTCATCCAGTTCATCCATTATATGCAGGATAACTAAGTATGTAGGAATTTGTCCCACATGTTAAATTCGTGAAAATGAAGGGATTATACAGACTTTCTTTGGGGGTCATCACCATTCAGCTTGTAGCTAATAGGAACTTTGGGAAGAGCTCCCTATGTTCCACAGAGTCATTTTTTTATATTTCTGTTATACAGATTAAATAACCTAGATCCTTTTCTCGTTCATTCAGTGTTTTAATTATCTAATTATTACCCTGGCTCCCTTTTAGGCCATTGAGTAATGCAGAGCTACACAATACCAAAATTCTCCTGCCCATACTTTCTACTCAAGGGTGGTATCTCTAATGGTGTTAGCAGAATCCAGAATCATTTCCTTCCCTTCTTGGTTCCTTTATAGACATTTGTTGGCTTTGGGGCAATAATCAGTATTGGGACTACCCTGTCACTCACTACCACTAACCCTAACCCTAAGTCAAGAGGTAAATAAACTTTTATTGCTAAAAGAATGAGACAGAGGAAAAATAGGAAAAAAAAAACTGTTTTTGGATTTCATAGATAAAATGTATTGCTCTGGGGAAAAAAAATAAATTTCCAATGACACTTGTACCTTCTCTAAAACTAGAAAAAGTATAGCAGGAAAGAGTTCTCTGCATTGAAAAACAGTTTCTTGCAGAACTGGAGTTGTGTTGCTGCATTTCTATTTTTGATAATCAGAGTATCCTTAACCAATGAGCTTCCTCCTGGAAGGGTTGAGAAAACTAATTGAACCCACACTAGAAACAACACTGAGAACAGCAGAAGTAAGAAACAGGAAGAACATGCGCAATATGTAGTTGCTATTATTAATGGGTGATGGGAGAAAGGAAGTCTCTGCCTGGTGGTAGGTCTGTTTAGTGTTCTAGACAGTGCGATGACCACCAGGGGCATGGCAGGGGATGAGAGCAGCCGCCCACTTTTGATTAATGAGCTCAGACAGGGAAACAGTTTGTACCCGTGTCCTGCAGTGTGTAAGTGGGGGAGATTCAAGGGGTTACCTTTAATTTTCAAAGCCTTAGCTACCTCTGGTTCAATTTGCATGGTACCAGCATATCAAAATTAATGGAGAATTTTTGTTTTCAAGCAGCTGCTCTGGGGATTTGAGTTTTCAAAGATCTATTTGTGGCTTTATATGACTAGGATTTTAGTTGCCTAGATATTTGCAGTCCATTCTCATTGTCCAAGATGAAACTCTGGTCATATGAGAGGAAACAAGTAAAAATGGTTATTTGGAGGCATATTTTTGACAAAGTCTAGAAATCACATGCTTTTCTAATCACCTGTTTCTTCACCAGATGCTTCATTCATTTCTTCCCTTCTAATAAGCCAAGATTCAAGAAACTGTGGACCTCACTTACTAACTTCACTGCCTTGTTTTTTTGCTTCCTTCATTCTATAATCCAACATTTTTTTTCAGTTTCCACCAAGATCCTAAACTGGCGAATGTTACCAGTCACCAATGCATTTTTCAGTCATTATCTCCTATCTGCTATCCTGTCCCTTTTGCTCCCGTGCATTTCTCCCTTTCCTTAAACCCTCTGCTCCCTAGGCTTCTGTCACCCACTCTGGATTTCCTCCTTCTTCTTTAACTATTCCTTCCTGATCTCGGTTAGATTCCCCATTTCTGCCACTTGTTCTTCCTAACTTCTTTAGTCAATCATTCCAAACCCTTTTGATTGCTTTAAACGCCACTTCTGCAAAAAACAATTACAGGTTGCATTCCGAGGTCTGTCCCTTTCTCTGAGCTCAGACCTGAATACCCATTCGCTTTATGGTGTGAGGATACCCCTACAAGGTTGTGATTGTCCCATAGACATCTCATCCTCTGCATATGAGAAAAGAAATCCATCACTTTCTGTCCTCTTTTACATCCAATTTCAATAAATGATACCAAAATTGACCAAAACAGAGGCCTAGGAAATTTGTTGAAGCTACGTGTTACCTCTCCTCACCCTCTCCATCATTGCTTCATACATACCTCTGATGAAGCGCAAACAAAACCATCGAGACTTGCTGATTTTACCTGCAAAAGAGTTCTACTCTCCCCTACCTCCAGTGGGGAAAAGACAATCAGTAGATTTGAATGCCAGGTAACACAGATGTTCGAATTATTTGAAAAAGATTTCAAAGCAGCTGTTATAAAAATACTTCAGTGAGCAGTCATTACTAAGTTTTTTGTGATGTATCAGTTGCGGAAAGATAAATGTGGAAATCTGCTGGGAATGGAGATTTGTCAACACTTTGAAGAAATACCAGTATAAAGAACTGCAAACCTATAAAATCCATGACAGTTCCTCAGCCTTTTCTTGTTTATTATGACCTTGACACTTCTGAAGAGCCCTGGTAAGTTATTCTATACTTCATTCCTTAAATTTTTTCTGATATTTTCTCATAATTCATTGGAAGTTGTACATTTTTGTCACGAATATCACCAAAATGGGCTCTGTTCCTTGGTGCTGCCTGCGGAGGTGGCGGCCATCTGTTACTGGGCATGATGGCTGCCCTCAGACTTTTGGTGAAGCCCAGGGTCATTAAAAAGAGGACCAAGAAGTTCATCCAGCACCAGGAAGACCGATACGTGAAAATTAAGTGCAACCGGTGGAAACCCAGAGGCACTGACAGTTGGGTGTGCGGAAGATTCAAGGGCCAGATCTGATGTGCAACAAATCTTACTGTGTAGAGATCGCTCACAATGTCTCCTCCAAGAACCGCAAAGCTACTGTGGAAAGAGCAGCCCAGCTGCCAGTCAAAGTCACCAATCCCAACACCAGGCTGTGCAGCAAAGAAAATGAACAGACAGCTTGTTGTACACGTCATATTTGTGTTAATAAAACCATAAAACTACAAAAAAAAAAGAATATCACCAAAATGGTATACCTTTATTTTTCACTTTGTACTTAATATCTTTTGTGAGGAAGGGGGTACTGTGCAAATATCCTGTTTCTCCTCCAACATTAGACCACAAATTTTAGCATTGATGGACTGTTCTTGGCTGTAATAATTATTACTGTGGTGTTGTCATGAAATTTTTTTTATTCTTCCCATTTCTTCAACATTTATTCATTGTAATTCTGTAAGGAAGAGCTGCCCCTTCTCCCTTATTTATTTATTTATTTATTTATTGAGTAATGTATTTATAACAGTATGAATTCATGCATTTTAATTTTATTCTAGAGTTATAATACTGTGATTATTTTGTTGTTCAAAGTGTTCCAGCTTTCACCAGTGGGAGCTCTTTCAGATTGGCTCCATTGTTTTTCAACATGACTTTCCCCTCCATCCTTTTCTGAGTATTTCTTTACTATCACTGTATGTTTCTTGTATGTTTCATGCTTCAGTCCTGAAAGCAAGTACTTCTTCCAGGATCCCCAGGAGAATGACATATAGAAACCAAGATCTGGGTGCTAGATGCAATTATTAGTATTAAGGTGTCATTGATTATAGACGCTCTCAGCAGACAGGACTTAGTTATATGTGTGCGCACACGCACACACACACACACACACACAGAGCTGTGGATACATGCAGAGCAAATTTATTTCTGTATCTAAGTATTTGAATACATATATTTAAAAACAACGAGTTCATACCAATGCCTCAGATTCCAAAATATTTATTCCAGCCTGCCTCCTTTCTTTATTTGTAACTTTATTCCCCAGCAGTGAGAAATCTGGCTTGCATTAGTTAAAATATAATGAACCTCGCCATATAAAGTAGAATTGCTAATCCAAACTCTGCGAGAAATATTTACTAACTACAATATTGGACTTTTGTACAATTCTTCTTGTCTTTACCCAGTGAAAATACGGTCTTCCAAAATAACTTAGGTTAATTCTTTACTGGTAATCCAAACTCTGCGAGAAATATTTACTAACTACAATATTGGACTTTTGTACAATTCTTCTTGTCTTTACCCAGTGAAAATACGGTCTTCCAAAATAACTTAGGTTAATTCTTTACTCTTC
This sequence comes from Mellivora capensis, assembly GCA_004024625.1. Taxonomy (NCBI): domain Eukaryota; kingdom Metazoa; phylum Chordata; class Mammalia; order Carnivora; family Mustelidae; genus Mellivora; species Mellivora capensis. Next base: position 74,087 of record PISX010004632.1, on the reverse strand, counting down.
TTCCACCTCTCTCAGTATGGCTCTGCTCATTTGCAATTCAGTAAGTTTATTGGTTACAGTTTGTATTTCCCTTTGTGTTCTTTTCACATTCTGGTGGGATTTTTTTTGTGTTTGTGTTTGTTTGCTTTTTTTTAAAATTTTTTTAATTTTAGCTTACATACAGGAAAATTCACTCTTTATACAGGTTCTGGGTTTGTTTGTTTTAGAGAGAGAGAGCAGGGGAGTGGACAGAGAGAGAGACAGGGGGAGTGGACAGAGAGAGAGCGAGAGAGAGAATCTTAAGCAGGCCCCATGCTCCGCTGCATGCTCCACAAGCCTAAGATCATGACCTGAGCCAAAATCAAGAGCTGGATGCTTAACCGACTGAGCCACCCGAGTGCCTCGGGTTCTGGGTTTTGACAAGACACAGACTTTTGAGTTCATCACTATAGTCATGATACAAAACAGTTTATCACCCCCAGAATTCCCTCATAAGAAAGCATTTTTAGAAGCATCAAATTTTAAAAAGTAAAAAGACTAATAACCATAAATAAGACCATTGAAAATTTAACTTCGTAACCTGACGATTCACAGACCTGTACCCCTGAGGCTAATAATACATTATATGTTCATTAAAAAATTTAAAAAATTTAAAAAAAGAAAAAGAAAATTTAACTTCATAAATACTTTTCCAAGTACTTGAATTTTTTATTGGTTTATTTTGTGTTCATACTGTTCCTCAAATATCATATTGAGTCTAACAGTTTCATAAGGTTTTACTGAGAGCAATTTTTAATTAGCTTTTTTGAGGTATTTATTAAAAATTATTAGATAAAAAATTAAAAAACTACACCTATTTATTTACTTCTGAATTTTTATTTGAGTACAGCTGACATACAATGTTACATTAGTTTTTGGTTTACCATATAGTGATTTGACAAGTTTATTCCTTGTGCTGTGCCCATCACAGGTATAGCTACCACCTGGCACCATACAACACTACTATAATATCATTGACTACCTTCCTTATAGTATGCCTTTATTCCCATGACTTATTTATACCTCAAACTAGAAGCCTATATCTCCCACACACCTTTCCTCATTTTGCCAATGTCCACCTCCCCATCCCCTCTGGCAACCATCAGTCTGTTCTCTGTAGGTCTGATTTAATTTCTTGTTCATTTATTCATTCATTTTTAGATTCCACATATAAGTGAGATCATACAGTATTTGTCTTTCTCTGCCTGACTTATCTCATTTAGGTAATACCCTCTAGATCCATCCATGTTGTCACAAATGGCACAATCTTTTTTATGACTGTATAATATTCTACCACTCACTCACACACGTATATGCACACATGTATCTTCCTTATCACATCTTCTTTATCTATTGATGGAATCTTAAGTTGCTTCCATATCTTGGCAATTGTAAATAATACTGCAGTAAACATAGGGGTACATTTATCCTTTTGAATTAGCGTTTTCATTTTGGGGGGTCAATACCCAACAGTAGAATTATTGAATCATATGATATTTCTATTTTTAATTCTTTGAGGAACCTCCATACTGTTATCCATAGTGGCTGCACCAATTTTCATTCCCACAGTGTACAAGACTTCTTTTCTTTCTACAGTCTCATCAACACTTGTTATTCATTGTCTTTTTTATTTTAGCCCTTCTGACAGGTGTCTAGTGATATCTCATTGTGGTTTTGATTTTTATTTCCCTGATGATTAGTGATGTTGAACATCTTTTCATGTGTTTGTTGGCCATCTGTACATCTTCTTTGGAAAAATGTCTATTCGAGTCCTCTGCCCATATTTTATTTTTTTATTAACATATAACGAATTATTTGCCCTAAGGGTACAGGTCTGTGAATCATTAGGCTTACACATTTCACAGCACTCACCATAGCACATATCTCCCCAATGTCCACAAACCAGCCACCCTATCCCTACCCCCCTTGCCCTCAGCAACCTTCGGTTTGTTTCATGAGATTAAGAGTCTCTTATGGTTTGTCTCCCTCCCGATCCCATCTTGTTTCACTCCCCTCCCACCCCCCACGAACCCCCACCCTGCCTCTCAAATTCTTCATATCAGAGAGATCATATGATAATTGTCTTTCTCTGATTGACTTGTTTTGCTCAGCATAATGTCCTTTAGTTCCAGCCACGTCATTGTGAATGCTCTGCCCATATTTTAATCAGATTGGTTTTTTGGTGTTGAGTTATAAGTTTTTCATGTATTTTGGATATTAACCCCTTATCAGATATATCATTTGCATATATCTTTTCCAATTCATTGGGATGCTTTTTTCTGTCAATGGTGTCCTTCGCTATGCAAAAGATAAATTAGTTTGATATGATCCCAATAGTTTATATTTACTCTTGTTTTCCTCGCCTCAGGAGACATATTTACAAAAATGTTTCTATAGCCAATGTCAAAAAAATTACTGCCTATGTTCTTTTCTAGGATTTTTATGGTTTCAGGTCTCACATTTATGTCGTTGATCCGTTTTGAGATTATTTTTTTATATGGTGTAAGAAAGTGGTCCTGTTATATTCTTTTGCATGTAGCTGTCATCCAGTTTCCCAGCATAATTTATTAAAGAGACTATTTTTTTCCTCATTTTATATTGCCTCCTTTTTCATAGATTAATTGGCCATATAATCGGGGGTTTATATCTGGAGTCTCTGTTCTGTTGATCTATGTGTCTATTTTTGTGACAGTACCAGTCTGTTTTGATTGCTATAGCTTTGTAGCAAATCTTGAAATCTGAAATTATGATACCTCCAGCTTTATTTTTCTTTCTCAAAATCACTTTGACTATTCAGGATCTTTTGTGGTTCCATGCAAATTTTAGTATTATTTGTTCAAGTTTTGTGAAAAGTGCTGTTGGTATTTTGATAGGGATTGCATTGAATCTGTAGATTGCTTTGGGTACTTGGACATTTTACCAATATTCATTATTGGTAAATCATTCCATAAGTATGGGATGTCTTTCCATTTGTTTGTGTTACCTTCAATTTCTTTTGTTAGTGTTTTATAGTTTTCAGAGTACAGGCCTTTCACCTCTTCAATTAAGTTTATTCCTGGGTATCTTATTCTTTTTGGAGCTATTCCTATTTAAAGTATAAAATTCTATAAGGAATAAGCAGAAGAGATGAGGCAGAAGGGAGATCAGAGAGATCTGAAGTGTGAGAAGGGTTCAACCAGGCATGGCTAGCCTTAAAGATGGAGAAATGGGCTACAGCTCGGGAATGCAAGTGTCCTCTAGGAACTGAGAATGATCCCTGGGCAACAACCAGCAAGGGACGAGCTGGGGAAATCCTTTCTCAAATATAAAGAGTTAAATAGTACATCACACAAAGGTACCGTATGTTTTCTTTCCCTTTTCTGTCCTTTTAAAATATCTATACGCTGTCACTGGTTTACAACAAAAGCAAACAAGTAATTGCAAAAGAAACAGACAATATGACTTAAGTCACTGCCTACTTAAATTCTCTACATTGGACTGTTTCATATTCTCAGAAAGTTTCATTGAATTTGTTCTGTGTTTTTATTTTTTTTCTATATTTACATTTTTTTAATGAAAACTTTAAAAAAAACCCTCAGGATAAGGAACTCTAGCCAAGTAATTTTTTTGTTGTTGTAACCAAGACACAGAAATAAAATACGTGGTAATTTCTAAAGCCAGATCACATATGCATACATATTCCTCCAGTGAGCTAGGTCAATTATACACAGAGTTGTCAGAGTGAAACGAAGGATTTAGGAGAGCGTGTCTCTTGAAGATCTCTTTTAATGTCGTGAGTCCCACCTTTATCCTCGAGAGATAGGTGGGTTGAGGGGTGGGGAGGCAGGTATTATGGAATGTTTCCTCCCTCACCTTAAGTCTAGTGAGAAGTTAGTTTTTAGGGTGAACAGACACAAACTTCTCCAATTACCCTTTGTCCTAGCTTTTCCCCTCTGGGAATTGTACCTGGAAGTAGGGAAGAGAAATCGCTTTTTTTCCACTTCATCAAGATGACATTTGGAACAGAAAAAATGATACAGAACAGAAATGGTAGTGAAAGGGGATCAGAATGAAACCAGCTACCTCAGGAGTGGCAGCCTGTGAGCCAAAGGCTGATAAAATCACTCCCAGGAATTAAAGAGCAGAAGAGTCCTGACATCCAATTACAGAGGTATTTCCAGCTGCTGTCCCAGGGGGCCTATCTATTGCCTAGAGTCCCAGGGAAGGAGGATGTCATTGGTGATCCAGAGAACCTCACTGAAGAGAGCATATGAGCCTGGGCAGAGGACTTCCTGAACTAGCAGAGCAAAGTGACAAGGACAGGGAGATGTTACTTTGGTCTGAGGGAATACATAGTCCCCATTATTGCAAAGCTTGATAATTAGGTGTCAGTCATGCCATTCCAACTGAAAGATGCTTCTCCACATCCCTCCCAGGTGAAAGTTTTAATCAATTAACACACATTTAATGAACACCAAGTGATGGGCTAGATTCCCTGAGAGATGATAAGAAAAAGATAATGCATGGTTCAGTTGCAAACGGAGGAAAGAAAAGGCCAGGAGAGGGATTCTATGGTTTACCCAGAGTGCCGGTGTGCCAGGACTAAAGTCCTACAACCTGCTCTTTGGTCCAGGTCCTTTCATGTCTGCTGATGATGTGCTAGAGACGACCTTAGGACCTCCACATTACGAGGCCCAACTCACTGGTGGAGGTATTTCATTATTTAGGTTGAAATAAGAGGAAAAAAAGGGGAAGAGGAAGCTCTTTTCTCCTACAAAGACTGAAATTCATAGAGAGCTCACCAGTCTGAGCTTACATGGTGACCCCAAATAGTGCCCATCAGCCCATGCTTCAGGATGACCAAGGGTTTCCTTGGATTGGACTGAACCCTATATTTTTAACAGATCCCTTGCATATACAAATAGCCCTAACAAGGGGCACCTGGGTGGCTCAGTGGACTAAAGCCTCTGCCTTCAGCTCAGGTCATGATCTCAGGGTCCTGGGATAGAGCCCCGCATCGGGCTCTCTGCTTGGCAGGGAGCCTGCTTCCCCCCAACCCCTCTCTGCCTGCCTCTCTGCCTATTTGTGATCTCTGTCAAATAAATAAATAAAATCTTAAAAAAAAAAAAAAAAACCAAATAGCCCTAACAAGACCAAGATAAAAAAAATTTGATATGTGTTTCTACAAATTTAAATCACTCAAAAGGATTATGTTAAATTTCTTCAGGTATTCATTTGTTTTCCTGATAGTAACCACAAAAATTAGCATCTGAAATGAATATAAAAGATTCTTCGAATTTGTTTCCTATAAATCCTCTAATAAAGATTTCTTCCCCACTCACTTTACTTCTCTGGGCCTTGGTTTTTTTATTATAAAATGGTAGGGATTAGATTAACATATTTCCAATGACTTTTTTAGCAATAAAAATGTAATACTTATAAACTGAAATATTTCTTCATCCCACTTGATCCCCATTGTTTTTGTCTTTCATACATTTTCTATCTTGGATTCCTTAGAAACTTCTGTTGTTTTTTTTGTGGGTTTTTCTTTTTTTTTCTTATTTATGTCATGTGCACAATAGATAGTCCTTCATTGTGATCCCTTTCCCCAGTTGAACTCATTAAGATCAAAGAATCTCACATTTTTGAAAAAGCTGTTAGTATCATCCATTTGCCAGATTAAAGAAACAAACAAACAAACAAAAAACCTGCAGCCAAAAAATGACGTTATCTTTTCAAGATAGTACAACAAAAATTGTAGAGACAGATCTAGAATTTGAACATAACACTTGGGTTTTAGGACACTTCCCAGTTATACCAGATTTTCCCTCTTTCTTGAAGAAAATCCCATTTCTCCTTTCTGGAAATACTTGTTTTGAGTGTGCTTTTCTCCCAGGATGGCAACAGCACCACCACCACTGCAAATGTTCTTTGTAATGTGATCTCAGCATCCCTCCAAATCCATCTTGAGGTAGAATCACTCTCTGCTTGAGGCAGGCAAGCTTGCGACTGCTTCAACCGGTAGAATACTGAGAAGTGATGCTGTGTGCTACAGGGCTCAGTCATAACAGGGATACAGCTCCTTCTGGGCTCACAGGAACACTTGGGCTTCAAGCCTTACACCACCATTTAATAAAAGAATTGACCACCCTGAGAACACCCTACTCAGAAGATGCCAGACCCCATGGAGAGGCCATGTGTAGTGGTCTGGTTGGTTGCCCCAGTCTTCCATCAGCCCATCTCATGGATATAAGTAAGGGACCTTCCTCATGATGGCAGCCTCCAGCCATGAAGTCTTCCCATCTGAGGTCCCAGATATCATGTCATCCCACTGTGTCTGAACTAAAGTTCTGACCCTCAGAATCTCAAAGAATTATAAAATGTCATTGTTTTAAGCCACTCTGTTTGGGAGAAGTTTATTTAACAGCCGTAGGGACCAGAAAACCAAAAATAAGAGAGTCACAGAACTCTTTGGCTATGGGATCCAACATCGTTGGAGTACTAACCAAGATGTTAGCCTCATCATCTCCCCAGATCAGCCATAGCAGTGGCTCTCCTTGTACATCAGCTGTAGGTTTACAGAGGATGTCCGCTTTTCCCTTTGAGGAGCCCCTCAAGGATTCAAAGTGAATTGCATGTATGCCACTTAAGCTGTATTTCAGGTCGGATCAGATAAAAAATATCCTTCATTTTTTAAACACCATGCCACGTAACCAAGCACTGGGAAAATCTCAAACCATTTATATTTGCTTTTTAAAATTAGTCACATTTCTTCTTTTTTTCCCCCATACATTTTATTTGATTCATGGGTATTCACACCCTCTCTGTATTCAGGAATGAGATTTTTCCCAGACAGAGGATTATGCCAATCGTTTATTTGTTGTCTCTGAGAGCCAAATCTACTCTTTAATGCTCCACTCTGATATTGTGGGTCTGGGACTCTGCAAAATTCACTTCCAAACTGCCTTCTCATCTCCCTTCAATCGGCTTATGCTAAAGCAAGTTTTCTCAACCTCAGCAATATTGACATTTTAGTTTGAATGACCCTTTTTTCCAGTTTTATTGAGATGCAATTGGTATACAGTCTTATGTAAGTTTAAGGTGTACAGCATAATAAGTTGACTTACATATTTTGAAATGATTACCAAGATGGAATTTAGTTACTATCCATCATCTCATATAGACACAAAAAAGAAAAAGAAACGTGTTTTTCCTGTGATGAGAACTCTTAGGACCTACTATCTTAATGATTTTTAAGTATACCATATAATGGTGTTAACTGTAGTCATCATATTGTAAATTATATTCTGAGTACTTATTTATTTTATTTACCTTATTTACATCCCTAGTATTGATTTATCTTACTTATTTGGAAGTTTGTAGCATCCTCCCATCCCACCCTCCACCTCTGGTTTCTTTTCCTGTGAGTTTGGGTATTTTTCTTTTTGCTTGATTATTTGTTTGTTTAGATTCCACGTGTAAGTGAAACAGTACAATATTTGTCTTTGACTATTTAGCATAATGTCCTCAAAGTCCATCTATGTTGTCACAAAAGAAAGGATTTCCTTCCTTTTTATGGTGAATAATATTCCATTGTATATATATGTACCACAACCTCTTTATCCATTGATCCCTCGGTGGACATTTATGTTGTTGTCAGGTCTTGGCTATTAAGAATAATGCTGCTGTAAATATGGGCTGCAGATACCTCTTCAACATAGCATTTCCATTTTCTTCAGATATATTCCTTGAAGTAGAATTGCTAGGTCATATGGTACTTCTGTTTTTAATTTTTTCAAGGAATGTTCATTCTGTTTTCCATAGTGGCTGTAACAATTTACACTTCCTCCCGCAGTGGACAAGGGTTCCCTTTTCACCACAGCCACACCAGCCTTTGTTACTCTTATCTTTTTGATGATGGCCATTCTAAGAGGCGTGAGGTGATAGCTCATTGTGGTTTAATTATCATTTCTCTAGAAATTAATGATGTTGAGCACCTTTTCCTGTACCTGTTGGTAATTCATAAATCTTTTGACAAATGTCTATCCAGGTCATTAGCCTATTTTAGTTGGATTATTATTATTATTTGGTATTGAGTAGTGTAAGTTCTTTATATATTTTGGATATCAGGCCCTTATCAGATACACAGTTTGTAAATATTTTTTCCCACACCATTTATTGTCATTTCGCTTTGTTGTTTTGCTGTGCAGAAGATTTTTGGTTTAACGTAGTCCCACTTACTGATTTTCAGTGTTGTGGCTTGTGCTTTAAGTGTCGTACCTAAAAAATCATTGCCATCACCCATGTCAAGGAAGGTTTTCCTGTGTTTTATGATTTCCAGTCTTATACTGAAGTCTTAATCCATTTTGAGTTAATTTTTGTGAGTGGTATAGAGGTTTAGTTTCCTTATTTTACACATCAGTATCCAATTCTTCCAGTACCATCTATTGAAGAGACTGCCTTTCTCCATTAAGTATTCTCGACTCCCTTGTCAAATATTAGCTAATATCTTCATGGGCTTATTTCTGGGCTCTCAATTCTGTTCCATTGGTCTGTGTGTCAATTTTTATGCCAGTACCACAGTATTAGATTACCATAGCTTTATGATATCACTTGAAATCAGGAAGTGATGCCTCCCACTTTGTTCTTCTTTCTCAGGATTGCTTTAGCTATTTGTGTCTTTTGTGATTCCACATAAATTTTAGGGGCTTTTTTCTTCTATAAAAAGTACCGTTGGACCTTTGATAGGAACTGCATTGATTCTATAGACGGCTTTTGGTAGTATGGATATTTGAACAACTTTAATTCTTCCAGTCCATGAAAACAGGATGCCTTTCCATTTATTTTTGCCTTATAGTTTTCAATGTAGAGATCTTTCACTTCTTTGGTTAAGTTTATTCCTAAGGATTTTAGAGTTTTTCATGCTATTATAAATGAGATCATTTTCTTTATTTATTTCTTTTTCAGATGATTCATTGTTAGTGTATAGAGACACTACTGATTTTTGTCTGTTAATTTTGTATCCTGCTACTTAACTGAATTTATTGATTAGATTAACAGGCTTTTTGTAGAGTCCAGGATTTCCTACATATAATATCATGTCATCTGCAAATAGTGGGACAGTTTTACTTCTTCCTTTCCAATTCTGATGCCTCTTATTTCTTTTTCTTGCCTGGGCACTCTAGCTAGGACTTCAGGTACTATGTTAAATAAGAGTGGTGAGAGTGGACACGCTTGTCTTTTTCCTGCTCTTAGAGGAAAAGCTTTCAACCTTTCACTACCAAGTATAGTGTTAGCTGTGGGCTTGTCATATATCACCTTTATTATGTTGATGTACATTCCTTATAGATCTAATTTGTTAAGTTTTTATCATGAACAGATGTTGAATACTTTTGTCAAGTGCTTTTTCTCTGTTTAGTGAGCTGGTCATGATTTTTTCTTTCATTCTATTAATGTGATATGTCATATTTATTGTTTTACATATGTTGAAGCATCCTTGAATCCCAGAGATAAATCCACTTGATTATGGTGAATGACTCCTTTAATGCACTGCTGAATTCAGTTTGCTAGTATTTTATTGAGAATTTTTGCATCTATACTCATTACGGTTATCGGCCTGTAGTTTTCTTTTCTTGTAGTATCCTTTTCTGGCTTTGGTGTCAAAGTAATCTGGCCTGGTAATGTGAGCTTGGGAGTGTTCTTTCCTCTTTGATTTTTTTGGAGACTTTTGAGAAGAATTGGTATTAATTCTTCTTTAAGTGTTTGGTAAAATTCACCACTGGAATCATCCGGTCTTGAGTTTTTCTTCTTTGAGACTTTTTTTTTTTTTAAGGTTTTATTTATTTATTTGACAGAGAGAAAGATCACAAGTAGGCAGAGAGGCAGGCAGAGAGAGAGGGGGAAGCAAGTTCCCTGCTGAACAGAGAGCCCGATGCGGGGCTCGATCCCAGGACCGTGAGATCAGGACCTGAGCCGAAGGCAGAGACTTAACCCACTGAGCCACCCAGGCGCCCCAAGACTTTTTTGATAACTGATTCAATCAGTAATTGGTCTGGTCATAATTTCTGTTTCTTCCCAATTCAGTCTTGGCATGTTGTATTTTTAAGAATTTTTCCATGTCTTCTAGCATGTCCAATTTGATGGTATATAGTGGTTCATAGTAGCCTCTTATGATCCTTTGTTTTTAGGTAATACCAATTGTAATGTCTTTTATTTATAATTTTGCTGATAAGGATCCTTTCTTTTTTTCTTGGTTAGTCTAGCTAAAAGTTTGTCAATTTTTAAAAATCTTTTCAAAGAACCAACTCTTTAGAATTGTTAATATTTTCTATTCTTTCAGTTATTCCTGCTCTAATCTTTATCACTTCCTTCCTTCTGCTAATTTTGGGCCCAGTTTGTTCTTTTGCTAGTTCTTTTAGTCAAAGAGTTAGGTTGCTTATTTGAGATTTTTAAAAATTCTTAATGTAGATGTTTATTGCTATGAACTTCCCTCTTAAGAACTGCTTTTGCTGCATTCCATAAGTTTTGGTATGTTGTGTTTTCATTTTTGTTTGTTTCAAAATACTTTTTTTATTTCACCATCCAGGTGTCCAGGCCAGACTTTCTGGTCTGGAGCTATAGTGGTGGTTGGTGGGGAGGTGGTGTGTGGCTATTAAGGAGCTCTCCTGCCTGAGCTGAATGGAAGGGCCAACCCCAGCAGCCTCTCAGGGGCTCTCAATCGGGTTTTCTGGACAAAGGGGGCCCGGGAGCTGCATTCCACAGTGGGTGGGACTAAGAATTAGCTCTCTTGACTGAGTGAAACATGAGGGTCAGCTTCAGACAGCTTCCCAGGTGCTCCCAATCAGGCTTTCTGGTTTGAAGAGGCCAGGAGCTGCATTCAGCAGTGGGTGGGGCTAAGAATTACCTTTCTGGCCTAGGCAGAACATAAGGGCCAACTCCAAGCAGCTTCCCAAATGCTTTTAATCAGGCTTTCTGATTGGGAATGGCCAGGAGCTACACTCAGTGGTGGGTAGGGCTATGAAATGGCCTTTCTCCTGGGGCAGAGTAGGGATAGTGATTCAAAGTTCCAAAAAGGTTGTTTGTGGTCTTAATTTTTTAAGCCAAGCTGCTCCTTAAATTCCTTCAGTGTGACTGGCTCTGCTCTGGGGACCATCAGCTCTACTTGTTGAACTCTTTACCCAAATGTTGCTGGGCCATGCAGCTTCTACGTGTTCCTACCAGGCTTTCTTGTCAGATAGGCCTGGGAGTTATACTCAGCAGTAGGCCAGACTATGTGCAGTTAGCTGTGCAGCTACCCTCAACTGTGGGCCTATGATCATGACTCAGCTCCCCTTCTTGGACAGCAACAGACCAAGCTCCAGGACTGTCAAGACTCTTCATCTGAGGACCCAAATCAGGCAGACCGGTACCCACCAAGTTTTATGGTTGGACTACACCACCATCTTGTCTCTGCAGAAAAACAAAACTACTTATTGGGACAACTACTTGAACACTGCAGGTAGGAACTTAGTCTGCCATGATCCAAGTGCTCATTATTGCAAGCCCCTCTCCCAGCCTCCATCACAATGAGATTCCCAGTGGTCAAGCCCTACAGATTCCTCCACAACCCTTGTCTGGCAAGACCTGAGTTGGGGTTCCCGAGAAGTGACCCATAATTCTGGGGAAGTTGGAATGTTCACACTGGACTTTTTTTTTTTAAAGATTTTTATTTATTTATTTGACAGAGAGAGAGCACGAGTAGGCAGAGAGGCAGGCAGAGAGAGAGGGGGAAGCAGCCTCTCTGCTGAGCAGAGAGCCCGATGCAGGGCTTGATCCCAGGACCCTGGGACCATGACCTGAGCTGAAGGCAGAGGCTTAACCCACTGAGCCACCCCGGTGCCCCACACACTGGACTCTTTTTCCCACTGGAGAAACATAGGCTCAGGGGAAACTTATTCCCCCAAGGGAGGGGCAATGTCTCTTATCCTTATAGTTCAGTTTGTCTTTGCCTCTGTGGTGCTGGGAGTGAGTGTGTGTGTGGGTGGGTGGCAGGGAGAGGTGCTTCAGCCTCACTCCTTTGTTCTAGGATTTTCTTTGGTGTCTTCTCCCCCTGCTCCTTTATTTTTAATGATGTGGAGCAAAGTCAGAAATGACCTATATTACCATCTTGGTGACGTTACTCTCATGGGCTGGGTAATTCTTTGTAGTGGGAGACTTCCACTGTCTGACCAGAACAGGGGAATTGTAGGATGCTTACCAGGATCTCTGGCCTCTATTGCTAGGTGCCAATATCATTTTCCACCCCAGAGTGACAACCAAAAATGTCTCCAGACTTTGCAGATGTCTCCTAGGTAACAAAATGACCCCTAATTGAGAAGCACTGTGCTCTATAGAGACTTGAAAGGCGGGCAAATGGGGAACTCCTGTTAGCATTTTTTTTTTTTTAAGATTTTATTTATCAGAGAGATAGAGCATGAGCAGGGCAGAGGAAGAGGGAGAAACAGGCTCCTTTCTGAGCAGGGAGCCCGATATGGGGCTCGATCCCAGGACGCTGGGATCATGACCTGAGCCGAAGGCAGACACTTAAACATCTGAGCCACCCAGGTGTTCTGTTAGCATTTCTTTAGTGGCAGCAGTTGTCCTCATTTCCAGCTTCCTTTAGCACTGAGTCAGAGACATCAGTGGCTGCCACATGGGGCAGTACCCCTCTTCCGTCTCTTCTAGTCATCAGCTCCTGAGGGTCTTTGCTCTGAGCTACAAGACAATCCCAACTGTATCCACTATTTCCTCAGCTCTAGGGGGCAGTGGTAAAGTGGTCACTTCCTGCAAGTGGTTTCTTCCTCCGGCTTACCTCGGCATCCCCTTGTTGTGTTTTCACCTTCCATCACTCAGGCAACTATTTCTCAGTATTAAATCCCCTCTGTTTGCAACGCCAAGTAGAGTTTCTGTTTTCTGAACTGGCCTCTAATAGAATGATAATGACTATAACTTTGACATAGACCAAAAATAGAGGTGGCAGGAGCCTCGAATGTTTTTCTTAATTCAACAGACATTTATTAAAAATCTGTGAATAGACAGGAACTGTACTAGGCTTTGAGAATAAAAGGTAAGCAATATGTAGTCTCTGCTATCTGGACAATGAAGGAAAGGCCTATTAAGAACCAACTATAGATGAACTAAGTACCTGCGAATTTGTTTTTTTAATCCAGTACCTCATTTGGCAACCCACAGATCCGTGTCAAGAGGTGCACAGTATTTTTTTTTTCTTTATTCGTTTAGTGCATGTCCTATTTCTTCAATGTGGCTTTTCAACTGAAAATAATCTCCTCCTGAAACATGCATGTTTATCTTTACTAAAGATGAAAGTAATTCAAAGATTTTTTTAGTTGGCAAATTATCCACAAAAGTAGGAGGTTAAAAAATATGTATTTAGGGACGCCTGGGTGGCTCAGTTGGTTAAGCAGCTGCCTTCGGCTCAGGTCATGATCCTGGTTCTGGGATCGAGTCCCACATCGGGCTCCTTGCTCGGCGGGGAGCCTGCTTCTCCCTCTGCCTCTGCCTGCCACTCTGTCTGCCTGTGCTCACGCTCTCTCTCTCTCTGTCTCTCTGACAAATAAATAAATAAATTCTTAAAAAAAAAATATGTATTCAAACATCTTTGTTGCGACTTGACAAAATCAGCCAGATTTATTTAGAAAAATGAAGAGTAAAAGATACAAGCTAGAAACCAGTAATGTTAAATGTTTAAAATTTTACAAAATCCTCCAAGATTGATTTGAGACTTCATATGTTGAGTAGAGAAGAATTTGAAAAAAAACAAAAACAAAAACAATTTTTTTTTTAAGATTTTTAAAAAAATCTTTTAAAAAAAGATTTTATTTATTTATTTGACAGATCACAAGTAGGCAAGAGAGGCTGGCAAGGAGACAGAGGAGGAAGCAGGCTCTCTGAGGAGTAGAGAGCCCGATGTGGGGCTCGATCCCAGGACCCTGGGATCATGACCTGAGCCGAAAGCAGAGGCTTTAACCCACTGAGCCACCCAGACGCCCCAAAACCGAATTTTTCAAGACTCCTAATTTTATAAGGATGAGTATCTGGAGGAGAATTTCAGATTCTCTCCTTTGCATGAATATGCCTGGTGAGACAAGAAAAAGACCTTATTTAGTCACTGTCTTAAATTCTGATCTTGATGGTTGTTTTGAGACCAGTAACAAATGGTCTTTTATTTTTCCTTCTTTGATGGAGTAGCCCTGTCAGTACCTTAAACAGGACACTTGCTAGCAAGTGATAGTATCTGAACTCAAGCTAACAAAAGCCTTCAGGAGAACATAAGGCTATTGGGGGCTCTCACCACCATGTGGGTTTTCTGGAATATTGGAACCAGGGTCTTGCATTTCATTAGGACTTGATATTTTCTCTCCTTCCTGTTCTTCTTTACCATGTTTCCCTCTCTTTGTAGATCAGTTTTCTAACAAAAATTTCCAAGTTGTGTAGGGTCCAGCCTCCCCCAGCAGAGAGAAACTTGATATGATGTATTCTGTTCCCAAGTCCAAAACTATGAGGGAAGAATCTCTGGTTTTAACCCGGCTTGTGACCCATCAAATGTCACCCGAACTGAGGCTTATTTAAGAATAATTATTTTTAAAAAGCACAGTTATAGAGTTCAGTTAATAGAGACAGTTAATAATTGTACCTAAAGACATCAGGAAATGGTAACAGAGGCATTTGGGGATGAGCAGGGCTTTTCCAAAAGAAAGACACAATATGCTTACCTGACTGGAAGAGCCACCTCTGCAAAAGTTTTGAGGCCTAGAAGAATCTGGAGTATTGAAAGAGTAGTTTTCAGTGCAATTGGAGCATAAGATGCCTGGTACGTGGGAGCAGGAGATTAAGCTGTAGAGAAGTAGGAGCTAGTTCACAACAGGTTTTATACACTGTCAAATTCTTCATATGCTATTGCAGACATTAAACTAGATCATACAAAAGGGAGATAACAGAAGTCTCTGATAAAAGGCGACCATAATAGTCTCCAGACTCTAGTCTAAGACAGTGACTCTTAAGTGGGGGCAATATTGTCCTCCCGCAACAGGACATTTTGTAACCTAACATGAGTTTGCACCTTGGTGAGTTACAGATAGACTATACCAGGTGGAATTTTCACACAAAGGAAACTTTATTTGCAGCAAGTAAGAAGATCATAGGGAATAACTTCCAAAGCTGCAGGTCCCCCAGTGGGGGAAATGGATTCCTTTTATTTAGGGCTACAGTGAGTATTCAGAAAGGGAGGTTTTGTCATCGTATGTGGAGGTGGGGATAAGATCATGCATGTGTACTTAGGAAAGAGGCCTATACATGCATCATATGTTATGTTAAGGAGGTTTGTGCTTCTTCTTGGGCAGAAATTTTAGCATAATGCGGTAGAGGTAACTGTTGGACACTGCACGGTCCATTTGTGCAGGTGTGAGTTGGTGGTTGAGCTCAAACGGGGCTTTTCCTGTTATTTGTCACAGGAAATCATTCACATTCCTGTGAAGAAGAAGAGGGGTCAGGGGTGGGGACGTGCTGGTGACAAAATGGCAATATCCAGAAACACTGATTTACACTTTGTGGAGAGTGGTACTGACATCCAGTGGGTTGAGGCCACAGGACAGCCCCCGCAACAAAGAACCATCCGGACCAGAATGTCAGTAGTGCTGAGGTTGAGACCATGGCTGGCCTGAGACCATGGCTGGCCTGAGACCATGGTTGTGGAGAATAAATGGTCTTTGTAGAGATGCTTCGAAAATGGGTTGAACGTGGGAGTAAGATAATGGGAAAGGCCCGTAGGGACTGTGAGGTGATTCTCGGAGGAGCTTCAGTGGTCATTGATGACATTGATCGAGAGCAAGTGAGGTGGGCTTTTGCAGGATGATAATGAAGCATTCTGACAGGTTTCTGTCCCAATGCTATGAGGCTGCTACCGGGAAGGTGGAGATGGATAATTAGCTAAAGGGGAAAGGAGGTGTTATTTGGTTATATATCCTCTCTGCTACAATAATAGAGGGAATAGTTCTTCAGCTTCTACTTCTGCACACTAGTGGTGAATGAAGCCCGTAGTATAGTGGTCATTTTATGGCCAAATGAAATACTTTTAATGTTGCATTCAGGGACATGATATTTAATGCCACTAATGTATATGAAAAGAAATACGTTTATGTTGTTTTTGCTCATCTAGTTATGATTCCTCGGTTTCCAGACATTTTGAATAAAGGTATAAAGAGGAACTTGAAATTGTTTTGTTAACGTGCTACCATGTCCTTTATAATATCACACGTATCATTTCTTTCTGTCGATTAGCAAAATATATTTAGATATTGACAAAGACTCTCTTCTTGACTAACTTCAGACTCTCTAATCCTGTAGGCCTTGATCTTGATGTCCATCGTCGTCAGACCTGCATCACCTAGTTGTTGCAAGCATCTTGCTAAGTCATTTTAGAGAGCCCCTCTCCCATTCTTGATATCTGATCAAATTCCTCACCCCTGACTCTTGATGTCTGATTACCCTGGCCTGCCTTCAGCAAAAATCCTATTAGGGCTCCCTCTCTACCTCCCTTAAGAACTTTCCATCCACTCACCCAACCCCATTCCTTGGCTGTATATCCTCACTTGTCCAGACTGTATTCGGAACTGACCATTGGTTTTTTTTGCTGAGGTCTCTTTTCCTCTACTGCCATAGTCCCTAAATGGAATCTGTTTTTACTGTTTCACCTACTGTCCAGCTCTGGGTTTCTTTAATAATCTCATCCTAAAGTATGAGTTTAAGAAATTTCAACAAAGCCAAACAAATACCTACTAGGTACCATTACTATGCTAGGGGGTTGGTTAGGGACTAAGCAGGAAACAGCCACTTGAACTTGTAAAACATTTAATTTAACACAGGGTATCAATTATATGAGTGATGACAGAACTGAGAGGCATGTTAAGGCAAGGCAGAGATTCCTAAAGCAGGAGCCTGGGATTAATACTCCTAGGCCCAGGGGAGAGAGAGGAGGTGGAATTACCAAATCCCAGGGGCCAGGGTAACATGGCAGGAGTTAATACCATGGTGCACCTGACCAATAGGAACTGGGGTCATGAAGAATACAGACTGTGCCAGAAACATACCCAAGGCAGAGGAGACAGGGGAGGGAAAATTCTTTATCTTCTCTCTCTCCTACGTGTCTAATGAGCAATTGGGATTGGCCATTGGCCAACTCCCACTGGAAGCTGGGAACCCCGGAAATGCAGTCTGCAGAGGTCCACTGACTTGCAGTGCAGAGCAATGCAGGGGAAAGGCAAGAAACGGATCTGAGGCTGGAGACACTACAGCCTGGCAGAGTGGTGCAGTTAGTATTTATTTAATTTGTGCAACACTCAGTAAGCTACCATTTCCCACTTTACAGCTGAGGAAACTAGTTCATTGAATGGGCCAAAGCCACAAGGCCCATAAGGGGTAGATCTGGAAGTTCTACAAGGTCTCTCCTGATCCAAAGGCCCTGCAGCTGGCTCAGCAGAGGCCCGAACATCACGACTGGGCTTTCCTTGCGGCGAATCCTAAAGAACAGTTCCACGGAGGACTGCTATGCATCTGGGAAACGACATAGGGAGATCTTTTAAGTCCTAGAGAGACACTCCTGTAATGCAAGGCTACGGGACCTACGAAGCCAGCTACAGACCTTGAACCTTTTTACTGAACAAAACAAAGATCCTGGCTTACCTGCTTACATAAATCATTATTGTTCTGCTTAATGGGGCTGCCATAAACCTAATAACCTGAAGGATTTGAAAGTGTTTTAATGAAAAATACACTGGCATTTTAGAGGACAGTAATTTGGCCCAGGGGAACAGTTTGGATACAAGGGAGATTTATCCTTGGTAGTCAACAATAAGCTCTGTTACCTGGGCAATGTAACCCATTAGCACAGATGAGTTTATCTGATATGCGCTGCCAGTGAAGAACAAAAGCTGAAGACAGTAGGAGGGCTTAGAAGAATTGGTTTTTATGGAGTCTGACAAGAGCTAAGGGGGGAAGAAGAAAGATGAGCTATCTTACAGAGAGATAAAGGCTCCTTGGAGAATAATGGAATTGCTAGGGAAGTTTATTGGGTTTGTTATTTGCTTTTTGTTTATTTAGCACATTTCCTACATACTTATTGTGTTACATGATCCTGTGGTTGTCAGGCCATATTAGAAAGTGATCTTCCATGGATTTAAAGGCTAAGTAATGTGGAAAACTCCTCTTCTTGGATGCTTATACAACAGGTGTTCACACATTCTGATCTCTATAGCCTGATGGGTTCATAGGCCTCAGATGATCCATGGTTATGCCTACTTCCCCTGGAGCTATGTGGTAGTGTTTAACATTCTTTTTTTTTTTTTTTAATAACAATATAGTTTTATACAAGTTACATGAATGCAATCTCTCAACGTAGCCAGTTGCACTGGGCTCAGCCTTCTTCCTGAGATGCTGTGAGATGGAAAAATGCCTACCTGATGAGATTAGGTGTTGTGAGGTCTGTTAGACAGCTAGTGAGCTGACGGTACTTCAGGAGGAGGATCGCCTGTGTCTGGAGCTGGTTGGCTGCAGGTAGCTGAAACCATGGAAACCATGGAGAATGGGGGACCACTGTATGTGCCCAGCACCATTAATTAGCTCATTTAATCCTCACAACCTGATGGCTATATTATTATTCACATTTTAGAGATGAGAATACTCAGCAGAGATGTAATTTGCCACCAAAAAGGATGGCAAAGGTGAAATTTAAGTTCCTGATGGTCTGGCTGTAATCTTCTTGGGCAACAGCCAAATGCTAAACCATCTTGTTTATCAGTTCATGTAATTCCTATAGGTTGACTTGTCTTTCTCCCCAGCTAATTTTGTGGTGGCCAGCAAAGGAAACAGTCGACAAAACAAAGAGGCAACCCACAGAATGGGAGAAGATGTTTGCAAATGACACTATAGACTAATGGGCTGATGTCCAAGATCTATAAAGAACTCCTCAAACTCAACACACACAAAACAGATAATCATGTCAAAAAATGGGCAGAAGACATGAACAGACACTTCTCCAAAGAAGACATACGAATGGCTAACAGACACATGAGAAAATGTTCATCATCATTAGCCATCAGGAAGATTCAAATCAAAACCACATTGAGTGTTTAAAATTCTTGACTTAGAGTTTTTTCTACTCTTTGTGTTTGGATGTTTTATTGCTTGCTTGTTGTGTTGTGGAAACAAGCTAGGCTCAGAATCCTCGTGGGCTCTGTGTGGCCTCCTGAGATCTAGTATCAGGCCTAATCCCCACTCCAGGTGATCCATTGGAGAAACTTGCTCTTTTGGCCCCAGTAATGAAAAAGAGATGAACACACAAACCAAGTCAAACCCATCCAAGGCCATTCATTACTGGTTTTTTCCAACTGGAGCTAGTCATAAAGCTGTTAGAATATAATACTCCAAGGTGTTGCCAGTCACATTATAGCAAGCAGAGAAATCCAGTGAACATCAGGAGAGAATGAAGCTGATAAACTAACCAGAGAACCAAGATGATGTGTGTCAGTGGCGTTTAAGTTCTATTTCGACCTCCAGGTCCCAGATGGCACCTGGTTCATGCAGCTCAAACCCTTCCAAGTGCTTCTGTCACTTATAAGGTCCTTGCTTAAAATAGTTTTTAATGTAGATATAATGCTGGTGATTCAAATATAAGTGGAAATTCCTGAACCCCCACTTCTGAACCCATCACTTTTGGAAATCAGAACTATACACAACCCCTCCAAAGACATGAGCTAATTCCTAGGAAGTTTACATTATTCCCACCGCTGCTGCAATGGGAACCCAACATCTTTGCATTTTACCTCTACCATGAACAAAGCACACAACAGGACACCCTCTTCTATGAACAGCCTCCATAAAAATCACATTTGTGAGTTTAGAGGCCTGCACTAACGTTTTAATGGAGGCTAGGTCCTGAGGCAAAACCATGTTGCATACCTCATGGCCTTTTACCATAATTTCATTCTCTCCCATCTCCTACACCTTTTGTTCTCTCTCTTCTTCTCAGTAGCAATACAAAAAAAAATTTAATGCATTTTCCCCATACATGGAGATTTATTCATCATTATCTGTTGCTTTCACATCTCAATTATTCAGCTTCACTCTAAATGTTTTATTATGATAATTCCTAATAGAATTTATTAATAGTCTGATGCCAGCTAGAATTTTACCATAATACATAACATTTTCTGTGAATTTCTTTTGTCTTTTTAAGTAGATAAAGTTTTAGATATTTGAAGTAGTAAACCATATCTAGTTTTATATTCTGCCTTCTTCATCTCACTTGAGACCATAAGCATTTTCCCATGTGAATAAAAGCTCTCCGAAATCATGATATTTAATGACTTTGTAGTATTTTTATTATATAAATGTAGGCTAATATACTTATAATTCCCCTAATCTTGAGTATTCATTTTCAGTTTTCCACTATTGTAAATAACAATGCAATGAACATCTTTATGGGTAAACATTTGAATTTTTTTTTCCTCTTCTGGAATTGTTTCCCAAAAAAAATGAAAGTATAGAAGGTATGTGATATGTTAAGACTCTTAACCAAATCTCTAAATCAGTTTTTCAGGATGCTTATGTAAGTTTAAAATCTGTCTGGTGTGGGGCGCCTGAGTGTCTCAGTGGGTTAGGCCTCTGCCTTCGGCTTGGGTCCTGATCCCGGGGTCCTGGGATCTCTGCTCAGCAGGGAGCCTGCTTCCTCCTTTCTCTCTGCCTGCTTCTCTGCCTACTTGTGATCTCTGTCTGTCAAATAAATAAATAAAATATTAAAAAAAAATCTGTCTGGTGGTGTATGAAAAGGTCCTTATTCCATTTCATTCTTGTTACCTGTGTAAACCTGGTTATCAAGTTTTTAAACTTCCTAATAACTCACTTTCACTGATAAGTGAAAAAAGGATTCATCATTATCTCACTTTAATTACTAGGGAGGCTGAGGAAAGTTTTATACAAGTTTAGCCTTTTCTTTTATAAGTAGTCTGTTCATGTCTTTTGCCACTTACATAATAAAAGCAAAGTCTGCCATCTCATCTAACCCTCCATCAGAAACAAACTCTTTTAATATTTCTGTTATGGTTTTCACCATAATTCCATAGCATGTTCAAACTGCCATTTCTCATTTTACCAAATTTAGACAATATGTATTAGCTCCTTGGTGTGTGTTGGGGGAGATTTGACTCACATTTTTAGCTTAGTTTGGTTCCCACCAAAAACAGTTTCTGAGACATGGATTTATGTACAAGTGGTTTATTTGGGAAGGCAATTCTGGGAAGCACAGTGAGGGAGTGAGGAAGGATAACACAGAAGAGAGAAAAGCCAATGGATGGCAGGTCAATGAGTGAGTTATCTCTGTGGGCAACTGGACTAAATATTTCTGGGGACACTGTAAAAAAGCAACTCAAAGTTATCTCCCTGATTGCAAACACTCATCCTCATTGTTTGAAGGTTATTTCTGGGCCATCTTCTGAGCACTTCGGGCCTGTCCATCTTATAGGCCAAGCCCATTCTAGCAGAGAAAAAGAGACACAGGAGGCCCTCAGGCCAATCTGTGCAGGAGTTGGCTCTGGTGGCCTGGGGCGTAGCTGTAGGGATCTGGGTAGTACACCAATAGCCTTTGTTACATTCTTCCTCCCTAAGTGTGATATTCATGTTTTTATTTTTTTTTAATTGTCCTGTTGACTGCCTTGATCATTTAAATAGCATACTCTAGATACTTTAACATTCTCTCTTTCTGAATCCCACTTTGTGAGACAAGAAGATTGACACTCATGCTCTTTCTCAGCTCTTCTACTTCCTTTCTATATGTCACCTTCTGCAGCTCCGAGGTTAATATTTACATTTTTTCTGGCAATCATTGCAGGACTTCTTTGTTGTATCTTTAGGTTGACTCTAAAAATTAAACTTCCAGTACAAAACATTTCCATATTTATGATTATATACGCAGTGCTCATTAAAAGTCCAAGTAATATGTTTGGGTTGCATTTCCTCCTCTGTGCATACAATAACTTGACCCAATGCTTCCTAAAGAGAAAATTAAGGTTAACACATTTAACTTCATGCCATGTATCACTTACCATGACTTCTCCAACTTTTTTTTTTTTTTTTTTTTTTTTGGTCAGTGACTCTATTGGCAATTTTTCTCTTGGTTCATTTGTATTTAGCATACTCTGAGTTTTTTCTAAGCTTAAACATTGGTTTTATACTGTAGAGCTCTCCCTCTTAGAGCCCTCTGTCCTTTTCTTCCTAACTGGATGGGATCCTAACCGCTTAAGAGCTAATTGTTTTTAAGTCCTCATCTGTCCCTTCTTATCACTTTGTTTGATCCCACTGTTTTTAGTATTTCATATTCTTGGTTTATTCTCTCATTTTATTGGACTATATCCTTAATAAGAACATATTCAACTTTCTTAGAACTCATATGCAGGAAAAACATATTCTGCCCTCACACTAAATTGATAATTTGTTAGATACAAATTTCTGGATTGAAAATAACTTTGTGACAGAATTTTCAATTTATTGTGCCATTATTTTCTATTCTCCAGGACAGTTGGGGGGAGGGGGAGAAGAATCTGATGTCAGCATGATTCTTTGTGGTTTGTTTTTTTGTCTTTGAAGATTTTAGGATCATCATTTAATCTTGGTACTGTCTAGGTGTGTCTTTGGACAATTATTTTCCTGGACAGTGGGCGTGTCCTTTTAGCTTGAATACCCCTTTTCTCTTCAGTTGTGGGAAATCCTGTAAATGGTGAAAACCCACCATAAAGTTATCATTTGTTGTTTAAAGCAAATGGGCTAATTGTCACTGTTGGTATTCTGTGAGACTGAGTATCATGGCCTCTTTTCTGACCAGGTCCCTCTCCAGTGTAAAAAAAAATTGAGAACTCTACTGAGGAAATTCAGGGTATGTCAATAAATATAATCTACTTCACTTGGGGCCAACAGAACTATTTGTGAGCCTAAAAATCTGCCCAAACTCTAAAATGAGGAAAAACTTTTTTAGAAGCTCCAAAATCTTCACCGTGTAAGTCTTAGCTTTTTCCAAATAATCAAATCTGTGTTTGTTTGTTTGTTTGTTTGTTTTTTCTTAAAACAAAAGTTGGGGGTGAGCAGTTGTGGGAAAGACAACAAATGTTTTGCCTTGGAAAATGCCATCTGCTTCTCCATGAGCAGGGCAGAAGAGACTAAGGAAACCTATAGGTACAGTTGGCCCATACAGAGTCATTTAATTAATCCCTCTGATTCTAGCCTCTGTTCACTTTCCCACCTGATCAAATATGAGCCCAGAACTTCTATGGGGTGGCTCCTGTATTCTCACTATCTCCCTTCATGGGGTTATAGGTATCATTTTCTCTACCTGCTTCATCAGTCCACTAATTTCTTTCTTCCAGAAATTGTTCTGAAATGTGCTTAATCTGTCTTCCTATTTGAGCATGACCTTAGGTTTTTATTACTATTTGTATAAGCATTTCACATATGAATTTATGTGTTCATACATTTTCTTATTTCAAACAGGACTTAAGATAGAGATTGTTTTCAGGATATATATACACACCAGGATATATATATATACACCAAACTAATAAACCCTTTTAGGCCTAATATTATGTATGTTATATATATGCATGTGTATCTTGATAACAACAGTAAATAATAACAAAAATTAAGGCTTCAACCTATATTGATATAAAAATCCATATGTTCTGGGGTGCCTGGGTGGCTCAGTGGGTTAAAGCCTCTGCCTTCGGCTCAGGTCATGGTCCCAGGGTCCTGGGATCGAGCCCCACATCGGGCTCTCTGCCCAGCAGGGAGCCTGCTTCCCTTCCTCTCTCTCTGCCTGCCTCTCTGCCTACTTGTGATATGTCTGTCAAATAAATAAATACAATCTTTAAAAAAAAAAAATGTATCCTTTAAAAAAAATAAAAAAATAAAAATCCATATGTTCTAGATAACAGGCTATTAGATGGCTGTAGCAGGTAGAAAAATGCGCCCCCCACAAGATATTCTACCTCCTAATCCCCAGAACCTGAATATGTTACATTATAAGGCAAAGAAATGTTATGGTTGTAGACAAAAATAAGGTTATTAATCAACTGACTTTAAGATAGGGAGATTATCCTGTATTATCTGGGTGGACTCAATATAATCAAAAGAATCCCAAAAGTAGAAGGAGGCACAAGTATAATAGTGTCGGAGTAATGCAGCTTTAAAAATTACACCACCTTTGTTGGCTTTGAGGTTGGAAAAGGACCATATGCCAAAGGAAGCAGGCAGCTTCTAGAAGCTGGAAGTCAAGGAAACAAATCTTCCTGTACAGGTTGGTTTTAGCTCAGTGAGACCAGTTTGGGACTTATGACTTCCAAAATTGCTAAGATAAGTTTGTGTTGTTTTAAGCCACCAAATTCGTGATAGATAGTAATTTGTTGTATTAGGATACTAATCTACCAAGTTAATCACTCTAGGATTCCTATTGTAATTAAGACTCTGTCCTCCAGAATGGGCAAAACCAGCTTGGCCACACTATCTAGAAAACGCTATCTTTTAGCACATTATTTCCATCTGGGTGAAGGTGAAAGCAGAATAATGATATTAATATATAATAGTTTTTTAGTGTGGTTTTAAATAAAATCCTTGAAGAAAATTAAGGAGTACAATTGCCAAAATCTTCTTTTTGAACCATTAAAATTGCTATGGCAATGTTGCTTTAAAAAAGGAAATTCAACATTTCCAACTCAACCCATTATATTTAGTTTTTGATGACCATGAACTGACTGCAGTTTCTAATTTCACATCAGTTTGAAAAGTTGGTACTACATGCCTTCAGATCTAGGATTAATACTGGTTAACAAAGTGAGAGCATTTGCTAAGGGACAGATGGCTTTTTAACTCTCTACAATGAGTCAGTTCTTAGGAGTCATCATTCCAGATGCAGTATAAGCCACTAGTTAATTCCCTACAAAGAAGTTCAGTCCTTTCAAAAATCTGTCATTGCATCTAGCTCCACAGTGGGCAGACTTGGCAAAGAGGTCAACAGGCTTTCCTGCTTTGTCATAATGATTCATGGACGCTGAGTAAATCAGTGAGCTTAGCTGGCTACTGTCTTTGTAAAACATGGTCTTTGGGTAAGTAAACAAGTACGTTTAGCCCAGAATTCAGCACAGGCCGAAATGATCCCTTGAGAACTAAAACACTCAGGGAAGGTTTTAAAAAGGGGGAGGGGGAGAGCCAAAACTTGGAAAAAAGAGTAAAAAAAAAAAAAAAAAACTGTGCAAGAAGCATTGCTCAAGGAGAAAGGGGAATCCTCCTACACTGTTAGTGGGAATGTAAGCTGGTGAAGCCGCTCTGGAAAACACCATGGAAGTTCCTCAAAAAGTTGAAAATCGAGCTACCCTATGACCCAGCAATTGGACTACTGGGTTTTTATCCCAAAGATACATAGTGATCCGAAGGGTCATGTGCACCCCAATGTTTATAGCAGCAATGTCCACAATAGCCAAACTATGGAAAGAGTCTAGAACCAATCAACAGATGAATGGATAAGGAAGATGTGTGTGTGTGTGTGTGTGTGTGTGTGTGTGTGTGTGTGTGTGTATACATATATATATACACAAAAGAATATTATGCAGCCATCAAAAAAATGAAATCTTGCCATTTGCAATGACGTGGATGGAACTAGAGGGTATTATGCTAAATAAAATAAGTCAATCAGAGAAAGGCAATTTTCCTATGATCTCACTGATACGAGGAATTTGAGAGACAAGACAGAGGATCATAGGGGAAGGGAGGGAAAAATGAAACAAGATGAAACCAGAGAGGGAGACAAACCATAAGTGACTCTTAATCTCAGGAAACAAACTGAGGGTTGCTGGAGTAGAGGGGGGTGGGAGGGATAGGGTGGCTGGGGGGCAGACATTGGGGAGGGTATGTGCTATGGTGAGCGTTGTAAATTGTGTAAGACTGATGAATCACAGACCTGTACCCCTGAAACAAATAATACATTATATGTTAATTTTTTAAAAAAAGTATTGCTCAGGGGTGCCTGGGTGGCTCAGTGGGTTATAAGCCTCTGCCTTCAGCTCAGGTCATGATCTCAGGGTCCTGGGATTGAGCCCTGCATCAGGCTCTCTGCTCAGTGGGGAGCCTGCTTCCCCTCTTTCTCTGCCTGCCTCCCTGCCTACTTGTGATCTCTGTCAAATAAATAAATAAAATCTTAAAAAAAAAAAAAGCATTACTCAAGGAAGGTTATTCAGAAACAGTTGAATAGTAGTTTTTTTTCTCATCATACCAAACTGTAATAAATCCTTTTAGGCATAATTAGGACTTATCATACAGCTGGGGTCAGCCATTTGATAGATCACCGGGGAAACCATGGAAAGTCATGCACTTTGGAAGAAATTCAAAAGCAGTACTATGGAAACCACAATTGAAATTATCTAGACCCACCCCAACAAGCATGGGGTGAAATCATGAGTTTCTAAAATCATAAACCAAATTTTTTCATTGACTCAAATATCTTTAATTACTTTCCCAAAGCCTCTCTCTCTGAAGATATTAAATACTGACAGCCACAGGAAAAGTTAGCCACGCAGTAAAAGGAAAGCAATGATTGAGAATATAATTGTGCCCAAAACTCCCATCTGGTTAAAATCTTAAAGACTTGGCACCTGTATGACAAGAAATCACCACCACCATTAGGGAGTATGTGGACAAGTCACTACCCATGCATGTAAAGCAGATTTTTTAAGTGGTTAAGAACTCCCTGGAGTCCATACTGTCTTGGTTCAAAGCCAGGCTCTGCCACTTACTGTTGTATAACTAAGGCAGGTTACTTAAATTCTGTGTCTTAGTTTCCTCTTCAGTGGAATAATAATAGAATTGTTATGAGAAAAGAGTTAATATGTAAAGTACTAGAACAGGGACTGGTACATAGTAGGTGCTTTTCCCCTATTAGCTGTAATATTGTTGTTACCTTTAAGAAATAGAATTTTGAAATGCCTGTGGCTCTTATGTACTTTAAGGCAAAGGTACCAACCTATCATTTCGATGAGTATATAAATTTAAGACAATGTTGTTAGACTGTCTTCTATTTCAAGATCCCAAGGAGTTTTGTTTGTTGTTTTTCAAAGAATTTCCTGTCCTTTAACTCGCAGAAAGTCTTCAAAGAAAGGTAAAAGGTTGGACCTTTAACACAGGATTTCCCAAACTGAAGACCATGTTTTCCTTCTACAAGCTGCCTCTAATCCTCAGTCTCTGAATCTAACCAGTCTGCTTGCAGTAGCCGGATGCTGAACCACCATATCCCAGCCTACTGCTATTATTAACCTGCAGATGTCTAGCCAACTTCCTTCTGGCTCCCCCTATCCCTGAGACTTTCGGAGTTACACTTTCTGGCTTTTACAGTTAACCCTGTGAGACCCAGTTACATAGTCTACTTTACTCTCATATAGCTGCACCCACTTTGCAGCTGCCCTCAGATATAGTGCGTCATTGTCACGTACTGTGTCTGTCCTTGGAGAATCTCTGGCTTCCAATCTCATTGATCCTCTTTACTCCTAACACTGGTACCTGCAGCCATGAAAAGAACCCGTCTCTGTAGATCTCAGGCATCAGGAACTCAGTTCAGGGTCCTTGTGCATTTTCCTTACTGGTATCCCACGACCAGACCATCTATCCACACTGTTCTTTACCCTACTCCAGTAGCAAAGAGCAGGTGGGAAAGCCTGAGAGCAAAGCAGAAATCTGGGAAACAAATGCAGTTCCTTCTCTGACACCTACATGCTTCACAAGAAATTTTCAGCATCTCTTTGGGGAGGAAAACTCCTTCTCTCTCCCTTTTTCAAGTGGGAAATTTCTCTCTCACCTCAGTCCTCAAAAATTACTTGAAGGTAGTAGGACTGTGAATGCTGGCAGTAGAGGTCTTGCGGACACTGGCCTCTCAGCAAGCCCTGGCGCCCTCAACAACGGTTGGTTCCCCAAGCCTAGAAGTAGCATGCTTAGCAACCTTCGTTCTCTGTGAGCTTTAGAAGCCAATTATGGGCAGTGGGCGGAGGCGACGGGAGGTGGGGGGGGCACGGACTCCTATAACACCCAATATCATGCTGTAGCAATTATTTCTTATCTATCAGTTGTATATTCTTTAAGACATTATAAAGCCTTTTGAGGAAATTAGCATGTATGGATAATTAGGCACTCTATATAACCTATAAACCTCACAACTCTGTGGGGAATGTATTATTGTCCCTATTTTACAGAGTAAGAATTGAGGAAAATCTAACTCCCTAAATCATGTTCATTTAACAAATTAAAACTTGAAGATCTGTTTACATTTTGATTAATCTTGGCATTTAGCGAAATTATACCGAAACCTGGCATGTTTTCGAAGTTCAATCTGTAGTATATATCAGTACTTTATTCCTTTTTATTGCCAAATAATAGCCCATTGTAAGGATATAGCCCATACTCATCCATCCATCCATTTCTTTATATTTTTGGCTACTATGAGTAATGCTACTATGAAAATTCATGTACTAGTGTTTATTTTTCTTGGGTATACACTCAAGCTTGGGATTAGTGGGTCCTATGGTAATTCTATGCTTAACCTTTTGAGTAACTGCCAGGCTGTTTTCCAAAGCAGCTTTCCATTTTGTTTGATGTTCTTTTGATTTCTCAGTTGTTTTTCCTCGCACCTGATTCCAGCTGGGTTCCTGAAGCACCAGTAACAAACCCCCAACAGAATCGATTATACCAATGTTAGAGAATACACTTCATTCTTTTACCACCCTGTACTTCCATTAAGATATCCTCATCCTTTTTTCCTCTAGTGAGGTAAACACTGAATATATGTGCTATTGAGTAAAGGACTACAGAAGAACAGTATTTCTTTGAGAGTTCTTCATTCCATAATTTCAATGACTGAATTAATGTTGCATGCCAAACCTTCTTTTTCCTGGGGTAAATACACATGGCAGGCAAGGGAGCAATATTTGTTTTAATGTCAAGAATATACTCAATCTTCTTCAATATTCTCCTGGTACCATTTTTTCCAGAAATAAGAGAAAAAATATCTGTGTTGGCTAATTCAGCAAGCATGAAAATGAATCTCAAACTTAAAAAAAAAAAATTATAGAAGTAGAAAAAATTTAAATGGCTTAAAAATATAATATGCTACAGATTTTTCCTCCATTTATAGAGTATCTGTAGTGTGGGCACATGGAAAAATGGCAAAGTCAGAAAATACAGTTTCAAAATTGAAACATCTCCTAAATCTTTTCTCTTCCCTCTGAGAATCAATCGTTCTAAATGGGTCCGGATCCCATTTATGAACCAATCATCACATCCAGAGCAATGAAAAGTACTGACTGACTTAGCTTTAAGTGCTGGTGCCAAGGATGGACTAAGTAACACACAAATATGTGGTTTCAGAAAGAATTTATGGTATAGCTACCAAAACAAAGAAGTTACTTTCTAAATTTATTTTCATAAACAAACATTTTCTTAGGAGCAAATCTATTTTGAAGTGGAAAAAAGTTCCCCTTCTAAAAGGCACTGTAACTTATTTATAAACCCTTATTTACTGCTGTTCTTGATAAAACATAATTTATCATCCATAAATTCAGATATAAATGTCTAGCATAATGTCTCAATGTGAAGAGCATAAGTTACTCATTAAAAGAATTTTTCATCATGGATCCAGGCTTCTTTTGACCAAAAGGCTCAGGCAATAATGATTCATGTTACCCAAATGTCCAAGAACAGATCCAGCTTTAAGCACTGGTAGGTAGATCAAGCTGTTTTCTCTCTTACAGCCTCTTAGCTCCATCCTTCTATTGGGTTCATATTTCGAGAGGTTCTCACCTTACTTGAGTGACATATATTTTTTTTAATATTCCTTCACTCTCACATCCACTAGCATGGCTTTTTTCCAGAAATTCCAGCAAATACTCAACGTAAATTTGGTTCTAAATGGGTCCAGTTCCCATTTATGAACCAGTCACCATATCCAAAGCAATGCAAAGAACTGACTGGCTTAGCTTTAAGGGATGGTGCCAAGGCTGGAGTCAGTAACACACAAATATATGGTTTCAGAAAGAATTTATGGTATAGCTACCAAAATAAAGGGAATGGATGCTGATGCCCAAAATATACAGGAAATGTGTACTAAAATGCCATTTTAATACAAGTTATTAGTAAAAGCGGGAATCTAGTAAAAGATGATTACAAATATAAAGAATTGACAAAATTCAATACCTAATCCTTAGATAAAAATTTTAATGGCATTATGGAGTAATCATTGACATGAACTGCACATTTAAAGCATACTGTTGAATAGAGTTTGACTTATGTATACAATCATAAAACTATCAGAATTAAGGCAATGAACACAACCATTACCTCAAAATGTTTCCTTATGATCCTTTATCATCTCCCTTCAACCCCTCCCACTCAGTAATCACTGATCTGTTTCCTATCAGTATAAATGTATTGGCACTTTCTAGAATTTTATCTGAATTAAATAATTCAGTTCATATTTTAGCTTGTTTTACTCAGCATAATTGTGATTCATTCATATTGGTTATTATCCATAGTTTATTGTTTATTGTCATGACCATGGCATGGATATCTCCCAGTGGATTTTTTCATCTGTGATGGTCATTTGGCTTGTTCTCAGGTTAACTATTACCAATAATTTGGCTATGTGCAAGTCTTTGCATGGACATATACTTTCATTTTTCTTGGGTAAGAGTATGGGTAGTGAAATGTTTTAGTTATAAGGTAGATATATATTTAACATTCTAGAAAACTGCCCATTTTCCAAAGTGATTCTACCATTCCAGAATTCTAATCATCAGTGTATGAGAGTTCCAGTTGTTCCCCATCCTTGCCAACACTAGGTATGGTCAGTCTTAAATTTGAAGTATTTCAATACCTATGTAGTCATATCTTCTTATGCTTTCATTTTTTGATATCTGAATTACTAAAAATGTTGAGCATATTTTCCATGTACTTACTTACCACTCATATTATCTCCTTTGATGTGATGTTCATTTAATACTGTGGCCCAGTAAAAACATTTTATTCATTTGATTATTTTCTTGCTGAGTTTTGATGAGTTTGAGTTCTATATATATTTATATTTTGGACACAAATCCTTTATTAGATAAGTGACCTGCAAAAGTTTCTTCCAGTCTGTGGCTTCTCTTTCATTCTAAGACTCTCTAACCAAGAACATAATTTCCTGAAGTTCAGTTCATCAATTTTCTCTTCAATGGATCTCGCTTTTTGGTGTGCTAATAAGCCAGAAATCTTTGCCTAGCCCCAGCTTACAAAGATTTTCTTTTATGTTACCTTCTAGAAGTTTCAAAGTTTTACATTTTAGATCTAGGATCCATTTTAATTTTGGTATAAGGCTATTGCCAATGGCTACTATAAAAAATTATCACAAAATTGGTGACTTAAAATGATAGAAATATATTTTATCATAGTTCTGAGGTTGGAAATTAAAAATCAGTGTGTCAGGAAGACCATATTCCCTTGGCATGTTCTGGAGGAGAATGTTATTTGCCTCTTCTAGCTTCTGGTGGCTGCCAGAATACTTAGCCTGTGGACATCATTCTAATTTATATGTCCATCTTGACATAACCTCTTCTCTGCCTCTTTCTTATAAAGACACTGTAACTGAATTTTGGGTTTACCTAGATTAATTCAAGATAATCTCTCCATGTAAGATACTTAATGTAATCATTTCTTATTTGGTAACATTTACAGGTTTCAGGGATTAGTACCTGATATCTTTGGGTGACCACTATTCAGTCTAATAAAAAGGTAAAAATGGATATCCAATTGTTCCAACATCATTTTTTGGGGGAGAAGTTATCCTTTTTCCACTGAATTAATTGCCTTCATATTTTTGTGTAAATTCAATTGACCATATATGTCCATACATCTACATCTGTACCTGGATTCTCCATTTTATCAATCACTTTTTTGTCTTGATGTCAATACCACACTGTCCATTTTCTTGATTACTACAGCTTAATAGCCTTTTTAAAAAAAAATATATAGCTTAATAGCCTTAAAATCTGTCAGTATAAGACCTTTTATTCTTTTTGGTATTCTAGGTCCTTTGTAAACCATACTTTACTAAGAAAGAAAAAAGTATGTTAAGATTGATTGATTTGCATCATATTTAAAGATAAACCTGGGAAAACATCTTGCCACTTAACTGTTCTAATTCATGAACACAGTGCTATTGTAAATGCTATTATTCTTACATCAGTTTTTGAATGTTGGTTGTTAGTATATAGAAATAGTTGAATTTTGTATATTGATGTTGTTTGCTGCAACTCTGATAACAGTTCTAGTACTTTGTTTTAAGTAAGTTCCAAAGGATTTTCAACACAAGTGATCATTTTTCCTGTGGATAAAGACAGATTTATTTCTTTTTAAATCTGGATCCTTTTATTTTTCTTGCCTGACAGTAGAACCTGGCAGCTCAGGGGTGTCTCCTATGTGTTGAATGCACCCTGCTGTTGTGGCTGGGCTTCATTTACCTTCAGTCCAGTCATCTGCAATGGTTCTCTTTGCCTTTTGTGGCAGGGTTTGGTCCCTGTGTTAGTAGTACAGTCTGGGACTGTGTTGGGCTTTAGTTGGATCAGAACAGGTGTTTGCCAGAGCTGCAGTAGCGTAACTGTAGGGCACTTCCCTGTTTTGTCCAAGAAGTTTTCACTGTGGGGTGAGACCTCCAGTCAGACCAGATATCTGCCCCTGCCCCAATACTGGGACTTCAGTCAGGACTGATGTGTGTGGTGGTTATCTCCCCCACTCCCTGGGTAGGAGTCACTTTGGGGTGGTGCTAACCCATCAGGGCTGCTTGCACACTGCCATGTTTGTGGCACCTCTTTGGATGGATTCCTACTGAGGGTGTGTTGGGAGGAAGTCCACAGAATATAGGGGTTGGGCGTGCAGTGGTAGCAAGGTCAGTGCTGGTTTGCTGTGAGAGTAATTTGAGATGGGGGAAGATCTGCGTAAGTACGCAGGGCTGGGGCATACTGTTAGCAAGCTAGGTGGAGAGTGTTCAAGCTGGGCTGGTTCCTGCAGGTGTCTATGTATCTAGGCTGGGCGCAGGTGAGAGAAATGGCACCCACTTTGTTCCTTTGTTCTGCCATGTAGAAAGAACAGAGATGGCCCAATCAATGAATCATGGATTTTTAACTGTCCTTGTTTTAAATCACTGAGTTCTGAGACGGTCTGTTGTATAGCAATGCATAAGAGCTACACTTCGTGGAATCTCATCATCTCTCTTTGTTTGTGTTTGTGGAAGAACAAATGGATAAAAATTAAATAATTTGAAAACAAGAATCTTAGTCTTCAGCAAACTGTACCCATACTGGACCTGCTGTACGTTGGTTGTATTCCCCCTCAACTAAAGCTGTTTAGTCCACTTAAATAAGTATTTACAAGAATCAACAGTTTAACTATTCTCCAAAAATTCTATAGGCACAGAATGAGGAAACTATCAATGAACAAGGAGTACATGATAAATATTTTTATTTTTAAACACTGAATTATACATCTTTCATATAAAAGATGAAATTCCACAGCCTGTTTTTTAAAAAAATTATACTTACTAATACTTTACTTTTTTTAATAGAAGCCAATTTCCTTTAAATTTGCAGCTTTTCCCCCATAACTTCTATAGAATCATAATCTCTTGAATATATTTCCAATATCCTTTAAAAAATAAAAAATTCATACAAGATAATTTTATTTAACATAGTAAAACTTAACAGGTTATAGTATAACTACCAACCTTCTGGCTATCACTGAATACTTTTCCACTACAGAGAAGCCAACATGTTGGGGTAATCAATTCTCTGTATTTACTTTTATTAAAAAGAGGTTTTTGGTAGTGAGAACAAATAATCTCTCATTTGTTGCTTGAAAGCCTAAAATAGGATCGTTGGTTTCTAGGCTTGCTACCTGCTGCTTAGCAACCTGTCCTACTTGCCTGCCTTCCTTTCTGTTGTACAGTACAGTGGACATGGGAGTGGGCTGACGGTAGATGAATACTCGACGAAGGCACTCGCAGAGGGCTGCATAAGAGTAATTGGGAGCACAGGCGAAAAATTTTTTGTCTCTCTTTGATGCTTGGACGTAGCCTGACAAGAAATAAGAGACAAACAAATAAAAACCCTATATATTAAAAAAAAGAAAAATGTGATTAAGCATTTTAACATTTTATAGTTTTTACTACAAATTAAAATGCCTCAATAAAATATACACCATAAATACTCAACAATGGTTGAATTCTGAACCACTAATGATTAGCCATAATCAGTTTCTCCCAACTGCTGCAAAAATAGCTTTAATTCCTAAGGTACAAAATAGGTAGGGTTTTACCTCTTTAAGAAAAATAAAACATAGTTCTTTATTACTTCCATGAATAATTAAAACACTAAAAATCTAAAATCAATAGAATTGAAAACGTGTCAAACTATCTTTAAATGCCAATTTAATAATCTGTTAAGCATCAGACTCTTGATTTCAGCTCGGGTCATAATCTCAAGGTTGTGGGGCTGGGCTGAGCGACTGGCTACTGGCTGGGTGTGAAGCCTGCTTGAGAAGTCTCTCCCTCTCTGTCTGCCCCTCCCCCTGCTTGTGCTCCCTTGTACACTCTCTCTCAAATCTTAAAAAAAAAAAAAAAAAATTAGGCTCATCAATCACAGATGTAGCATTACAGAATTCTTTTTTGTCAAATAAATGAGAAAAAAATCATAGAATACCTCTGTAATTTCTGGAGTGTGTCCATAATATAGGCCCCAAGTCTGAAAATGCTAATATGACAATGCATTCTCTTATTATTTCTGTAATGTTTTAGTGGTTTTTTTATACACCAGTACCAACAGTGTAATAGGATTTTGTTGTACTTCAGCTTCCAGAAGTAGAATCTGGAGATAACTACAAGCTGGAATGAAAATTCAAGTATCTAATTTTAAAAACTCAATTAGGACATCCCTTGAAACCAAACTTTGAAAAAAATCTTGTCTTTTAAGAAAATCTTTACAGGTTAAAGGGCATTTATGTTCTGAACTATAAATTAGGTTTTTCAGATTGGAACACAGTTACTAAATGTCATAACATGTGAAATAAAAAATAGGACACTAATGTAAATTGAGATCTCACCATATAATGAACAAAGGAACAACTGAGCACAGGAAGATCACTACTGTTTTTTTTTAAGATTTTACTTATTTGAGAGAGAAAGCGTGTGAGTACAAATAGGGGGGAGGGAGGAGGGAAAGGGAGAGAATCTCAAGCAGATGCTACACTGAGACCCACACTGAGCTCGATCCCATGACCCTGAGATCCTGACTTGAGCTGAAATCAAGAGCTGGACACTTAACCACCTGAACCACCCAGACACCTTTCAATACCGGTTTTTAATATTAAGCAGGGTTTGAGGGGGAAAAAGTGAAGGGGATGTAGATACCTATTTGAGTGTTTTAGAATTAGCTCTCCAGGCTAACCCTGAGATAATTAAATGTATCTAATATCTCAAGACTATGTATCTAATGTAATGATTTAACTTATATTCAAACACAGTAGAACTCATCTATGATAACAGATTTAGGGATACAAATGAAGAATCTGAGCCTATAAAAATTATAGGGCGCCTGGGTGGCTCAGTGGGTTAAGCCTCTGCCTTCGGCTCAGGTCATGATCCCAGGGTCCTGGGATCGAGCCCGGCATCAGGCTCTCTGCTCAGCGGGGAGCCTGCTTCCTCCTCCTCTCTCTCTGCCTGCTGCTCTGCCTACTTGCGATCTCTCTCTCTCTCTGTGTCAAATAAAAATAAATAAATAAAAATCTTTAAAGAAAAAAAAAAGGAGGGACGCTCGGGTGGCTCAGTTGGTTAAGCAGCTGCCTTTGGCTCAGGTCATGATCCCAGCGTCCTGGGATCGAGTCCCACATGGGGTTCCTTACTTGGCAGGGAGCCTGCTTCTCTCTCTGCCTCTGCCTGCCACTCTGTCTGCCTGTGCTCGCTCTCGCTCCTCTCTCTGACAAATAAATAAAATCTTAAAAAAAAAAAATTATATGATACCCCTTCCTTTACTGAAAAAAGATTCAGAATTGCGAATTGTAGTATAGAGGCTAGAAATTTAAATTTTTCAACAAAACTTTGTATTCTGTATCATAAAAATCCATTTGGAGTCTGAATTAACCATTAAGCAGCCTGTATTATTAAATATAAAGGAAAATGGACAAATCTCTACAATTAAGGTTGTATTCAGAATGTATTTTAGTTCCTATTGCCAGTTTAAAATCACTCAGTAAAGCAATAACTGTTTAATTTATATAAACTTCTACCACACAATATTATTTAGACATTAAATCAATTTTTGCATAAGTCTACAATTATGTTGATCAAAATTTTGAGACATAGTTTTAAAACCATTTTCCCTTTTATCTTACAGAATAAATTTGGTTTCTGCTTACCACCATTTCTCTAAATGTGTTCATTACAATGGCTCTCTTTTGCATAGAAGTTCCATGAAAGATGTCTCCTCATGTGCATTATGTTAGAGCAATTTTATCATGTTTTTGAAGATTACTCTGAGGAAACCCAAATACAAGTTCCATGCAGGGTATTATGAAACCCACTGTTCATGTTCTAATTCAGAATAGTTTACTTGGAATAAACAAATGACTGATTAGAATGATTCAAGTGGTTAGATAACCACTTTGATTTCTAGTCTGAGTTGACCTTCTGTACAAGCATAAAAACAGATTAATTCTACTGTTCTGTTCCAAAAGTATTAACGTTTAAAATTAAAACAAACTCAAATTAAAAAAAAAAAAGAACTTAAAAAAAAAGACCATAATTTTTGACAGAATGGAAAATACTTGCAAAGAGCTTTATACCTAAAGCATTGAAAGTTGCAATGTGTTCCCACATATCCTCTTGTTTGCTGGAATGTGGTTGCCAGAGTAGGGCATCAACATCATGGCGCAAACAGAAGCAGGGCATTTCTTTAGGATCCACTATGACAGAGAAAAGGTACTGGTTGCTTCCAAGATTCACCTAAAATAAAGTGACAAAGAATAATTAACAAAGTAATTGTGATGATGCCAATAACTGACACACAGCGCTATGTCAGCAACTTTTCTAAACTTTCTATATGCATTATCTGATTACCTCTTCAGAAATGCACTTGGGAGAAATGTGCTAGTGTCATGTCTGTTTAAAAGTTGAGGAAAGTGGTACACAGGGCCTTTAAGTTACTTGCCTAAGGTCAGCCTGGTAATAGTGGAGCTGAGATTTGAACCTAGAATCTATGGGTTTTTTTAAGATTTTATCCATTTATTTGACAGAAAGAGAGAGTACAAGCAGGGGCAGCAGCAAGAGAGAGAGAAGCAGGCTCTCTGCTTGGCAGGAAGCCCAGCGCAGAGCTGGATTCCAGGACACTGGGATCATGATCTGAGCTGAAGGCAGACACTTAATGGACTGAGCCACCCAGGCGTCCTTGGAATCTATTTTCATAACCACTATACTATACTGCCTCTCAGCTGTTAGTAACCTAGTTTATTTAAAACACAATATAAACCACTGATTTAAAGGCAGAATATTTTTAAACCTTAAATTTTAAATTTAATTTTAAATGCAGTATCAATTTTTTAAATCACAGAATACAAATATGAAGTTTACAAATGGTTAAATTGTAATAATTACCAAGAACAATGATAGCTACTAGGATTTATGAACATGTGCTTATTTGCCAACCATGTTATAAATATTAATCTCAACCTATAAGGCTATTATTATCTTCATTTAATAGATAAAAGAACATACTTGGAAACTTTGAGAACTTGTTTTAGGCTACAAAGAAAAACCACAATGCTGGGATTCATGCTCAAATCTGTCTGTTTGCAAAATTATTTATTTTGAAGTACTATTTAATTATAGTATCAATGTCAAGAATGTTTATTATGTAAAATTTTATTGCAATATTGATGACTATAGCAATTCATTTTAACATAAAACCAACAGCTTGAGACTCCCACTTGGATTCTACCTACAAGACTCCTTTTAATGAAAATAGGTTGAAATAATATTCCTTACAGAAATGTTACTATCAGAGTTTAAAATGCCTAAATATTATACCAACAAAATCATACTGAATGTGGAAAACACAAATTATGCATAGTACGTGATAAATACTGAGTTGCTCTCATGAGTTTCAGGGCAGACTGGAGAATAAAACATTGGGTTAAAATGAGAGGTAGAGCCCTGACCTGTTTTCAATAGGGAAAACTGTGAAGTGACTCTCCAGCAAGAGGACTTGTTGGTACAGCTGTGCCAGCACAGGCTCCTGGCCACAGGAGAATCCTGTGACAGAGCAACCCAATTTCTGCTGCCCAGCAATGCCTGGGGATAGCAGTTTTGTTTGTTACCTACAGAAGGAGAGGCTGACAGACCGTGTTCACAGATTATACCGGCGTATATGCATAGATACAAGGATGTTTACTGCAGCTTTGTTTATGTAACAGTGAAAACACTTAAAACTGGCACATTTATTCTTAAAAAAAAAAAAGAGGGGGGCCTTATTCTGATTTAGATGTTCCTTCTCTTCCACTCTCACTTTATATGTATCTCCATTACAGCAGAGTCAAAATACTATTAATTACAAAAACAGCAATTTCACAGTTTGCTTTTGCTCCTGTTAATCACTGGCTAAATGGGGTTTACTTTCAAAACCACCAATTGCATGGCCTTTACTAGTAAGTTTGATGGATCCAACACTGCTTCAGCTCTCTTCCCTGCATGTCCCTCTAATATTCTCATTTATTTATTTACCAAGGGCTTTCAGAGAAAAAAAAAATAGTTGAAATACAAATATGGGTTGAAAAATATTTTCATAAAGATTCATTTACTTTTATCAACCAAGTGCCTTAAGAGTGTAATTGGTATTAACAATGAAAATAATGTACCTCGGATCCTGGCATACTTGGATCCTGGCATGAATGGACAACACTGAGAGAGAACAGAAGGCCCTGAACCACCAAGTAAAAGGCTAACCACTGAGGGAGATCAGTCATGAAATAAGAAGATGGGGGTGTAGGTTTCTTGCCATGTGCCCATTATGCCAACTTACATGTTCCTTTTCTTCCACTCCCACTTACTTTATGTGTGGCTCCATTACCGTGAAGTCAAAGTACTACTAATTAGAGAAACAGAAATCTCACATGGTTTGCTTCTGCCACACCTTTCACACAGCATTCTGCCTGGACTCTTCTTACCCTTTCTTGCCTGATGGATTCCTTCTCACCCTCCAAGATTCCATTCAACCATCAGTTGCTCTAGGAACTTCCCCTATTCCCATGTTTATATGAGCTGCTTAAACTCTTGAGAACCTCCAGCATCAAGTATCATCCCAAATGAGAACCTCCAGCATCAAGTATCATCCCAAATGAATTATCATATTTATGTGAGATTCTTAATATGCATGGATACCATCCATGGTCCGCTGACTAATGTACCCCCAAAAGAGCCTTTGTAGATACGAGTTAGTTAAGGATCTTGAACTGGAGAGCTAATCCTGTCCTACCTGGATGGATTCAATGTATTAATAAGGGCTTTTTATTTTTTAAAAGATTTTCTTCATTTGTCAGAGAGAGCACGCCCAAGTAGCAGGGGTGGCAGGCAGCGGGGGAGGGAGAAGCAGACTCCCCGCTGAGCAGGGAGCCCTATGTGGGACCTGATCCCAGGACCCTGGGCTCATGACTTGAGCTGAAGGCAGATTCTTAACCAACTGAGCCACAGGGGCATCCTGAACAAGGGTTCTTGTAAGAGGAAGGAATCACAGATAGAGAAGGTGATAGACAGCAAAAGTAGAGTGATAGCAGAGAAAGCCTGCAAGATCCTATGCAGTTGGAGAGCTGCGCCCACCTGCCCAGGGATGCAGGCAGCCTACAGAAGCTGGGAAGGGTAAGAAAAGGGATTCTTCCCTTATAGCCTAGAGAAGAAATGCAGTCCCAAAGCTTCATTTTAGGACCTCTAACCTCTAGAACTTTAAGATAATTTGTGTTGTTGAAGCCATTAAATTTGTGCTGATGTGTTACAGCAGCCAACAGGAAACAAACAGACCACCTATCACACAA
Organism: Mellivora capensis; assembly: GCA_004024625.1. Taxonomy (NCBI): domain Eukaryota; kingdom Metazoa; phylum Chordata; class Mammalia; order Carnivora; family Mustelidae; genus Mellivora; species Mellivora capensis. The sequence continues at coordinate 33,881 of PISX010004632.1, read as the reverse complement.
GACAATCTGGAGAACCAGAAGTTTGTCTTCTCGTTTCCATGTTCTAGATAAATACTTTTAAATGAATATTTTATGAAATGAAATCATTATTTTAAAAACATTTACAACAAAGCTAATCTGTCATTAGAGTTGGGAAAATTTAATTCTATCTACAATTAGAATAATTGAAGATTTTGTAAAGCAAAAAGTATTATGATTAAGTTCTCAAAGAAATACCCACTGAAAGATGATCAGGATCAGCAGCTTCCACACTCAACCAAGTACATAGCATTCTGTGTGTCAAGAGACTTCCTCTATGTCCCCAGGTTTTTTCCAATGTTTAAAGAAAAATGTCCAAACTGGTTTGAATGGCATTTTTGAAAGCTTCTCAAAACCTGACCCCAACATACCTTTCCAGTATTGGCTCCTATTACTCTCCTCATAACCTAGCATTTAGCAACACTACATCATAACTTACAAAACTGCCTCCCCTACATTCCCACTCTTTTGTCACCATGTCTTTTCTGCTCACTGCATATCCTGACCATTACATGCAAGCATACCTCAGAGATGTTGCAGCTTTGACTCCAGACCACCACAATAAAATGAATCATCACAATAAATTCAAATGAATTTTTTGGTTTCTCAGTGCATATAAAAGTTATGATCATACCATACTGTAGTCTGTTAAGTGTGCAACAGCATGTCTAAAAACAATGTACATACATTAAAAAATACTTAGCTGTTAAAAAATGTTAGCCAGCATATGAGTTTTTGGTGAGTTGTAATCTTTTTTTTTTTTTTTTTTTTTGGTAAGGTTTTATTTATTTGACAGTGAGAGAGAGAGTGAGCACAAGCAGGTGGAGTGGCAGGCAGAGGGAGAGAAGCAGGCTCCCCGCTGGGCAGAGAGCCCAGTGTGAGGCTTGATCGCAGACCCTGAGACTATGACCTGAACTAACTAAACGCAGATGCAAACCGACTGAGCCACCCTGATACCCTGAGTTGTAATGTTTTTGATGGTGGAAGGTCTTCCCTCGATGTTGATGGCTGCTGACTCATCAGGGCGGTTATTGCTGAGGCTAGGGGTGGCTGTGGCAATTTCTTAAAATAAGGCAACATGGAATTATCTGCATTGACTGATTCTTCCTTTCATGAACAATTTTTCTGTAGTATATGATGCCATCTGAAAACATTTTACCCATAGCAGAGCTTCTTTGAAAATTGAGAGTCAAGGGGTGTCTGGGTGGCTCAGTTGGTTAAGCGGCTGCCTTTGGCTCAGGTCATGATTCCAGGGCCCTGGGATCAAGCCCCACATCAGGCTCCCTGCTCAGCAGAGAGCCTGCTTCTTTCCCTCCATCTGCTTGCTGCTCTACTTACTTGTGCTAACTCTCTGTCAAATAAATAAATAAATAAAATTTTTAAAAAAAAATTGAGAGTCAATTCATGTAATATTCTAAATCTTTTGTTGCCTATTTCAATAATCTTCATAGCATCTTCACCAGGAGTAGGTTCCAACTCAAGAAACCACCTTCTTTGCTCATAAGAAGCAACTGTTCATCAGTTCAAGTTTTATCATGAGATTGCAGCAACTCAGTCACATCTTCAGACTCTCCTTCTAATTCTAGTTCTCTGGCTATTTCCATATCTGCTGTTACTTCCTTCCCTGAAGTCTTGAACCCCTCAAAAATCATCAACAACTTCCAAACTCTTATCAAAATTGGTATTTTGACCTCTTTCCAAGAATCAACAATGTTCTTACTGGCACCTTAAATGGAAAATTTTTCCAGGTTTTCAACTGATTTTGCCCAGATCCATCAGAGGAATCACAATCTATAGCCTTATAAAATGTGTTTCTTAAATAAGACTTGAAAGTCAAAATTACTTCTTGGTCCATGGACTGCAGAATGGATGTTGTGTTAACAGGCAGGAAAACAACATTAATCTCACTGTAACATCTCCATCAGAGCTCTTGGATGACCAGATGCATTGTCAATGAACCGTAATATTTTGAATCTTTTTGCTAAGCAGCAGGTCTTAATAGAGGGCTTAAAATATAAAGTAAACCATGTAATTAAAAAAAAAAAACACCAATGTCAACCAGCTTTGCTGTTCCATTTGTATAGCAAGGGCAGGTAGATTTAGCATAATTTTTAAGGGCTCTAGTATTTTCAGAATGGTAAATGAGCACTGGCTTCAACTTAAAAACCCCAGCTGAATTCACCCCCAATAAGACAGTCAAGCCTGTTCTTTGCAGCTTTGGAGCCAGGCACCGACTTCTCCTTTCCAGCTATGAAATTCCTAGATGGCATCTTCCAATATAAAGCTGATTTGTCTACAATTGAAAAATCTGTTGTTGAGTGTAGCCACCACCAATAATGATCTTAGCTAGATCTTCTGGATAACTTGCTGTGCTTCTTCACCTTGCACTTACAGGTAATGGAGATGGCTTCCTTCCTTAAACCTCATGAACCAAACTCTGCTACCTTCAAACTTTTCTTCTACAGCTCTTACCCTCTCTTCACCTTCACAGAATTGAAGAGAGTTGGGGTCTTGCTCTGGGTGGATCTTTGGCATCAGGGAGTGTTGTGGCTGGTTTCATCTTCTATCCAGACCACTAAAACTTTCTCCGTATCAGCTGAGGTTGTGTTGCTTTCTTATCACTGGTGCGTTCACTAGAGTAGCACTTTTAATCTCCTTCAAGAACTTTTCCTTTGCATTCACAAGGTGGCTAAACATTTGGGGCAAGAGGCCTAGCTTTTGATTTTAAAATGAGAGACATGCAATCTTTCCTTTCACTTTAATGCTTAGAAGCCATTGTAGGGTTAGTAATTGGCTTAATTTTAATATTGTTGTGTCTTAAGGACTAGGGAGGGTTGGAGAGGGAAATGTCCAGGTTGGTCAAGCAGTCAGAATTCATACAGCATTTATAGATTAAGTTTGTCATCTTATACAAGTGAGGTTTGTGGCAGCCCAAAACAGTTACAATAGTTAACATTAAAGATCACTGACCACAGATGACCATAACAAATACAATTTTTCAAAACTTTAAAAAAACTTATTATTTTAAGAATTACCAAAATGTGACAAGGAGACAGAGTGAGCAAATGCTATTGGAAAATGGCATCACTAGACTTGCTTAGCACAGAGTTGCCAGAAACCTTGAATTGTGAAACAAAACAAAAACAAGAAAAACAACAAACAAAAACACTGCATCTGTGAAGCACAATAAAACGAGGTTTGCCTGTACTTTATGCTGTATTCAAATAGTACCTTGTCTTCTGAGGCAACAGTAATTTATACCTCTCCTACAGAACTTATCTCATTTTCTTTACATGCTCTTTGAGGATGAGAACTATGACTCTAGGTAGGGTACTTAGCCCCTATTTTATTCTCCTGTAAATATATAATAATAGTACTTATTTCACAGTTGTTATAATGGATAAAATTTACTTCAAGCACGTACATACTGTTTGGCATGGAGAAAAACTTTAGTAAATGCAAATATTCTTTATTACCATTCTAGGAATCTTCTATATATTCTTCTTAAATATTATTGGCATTCCAAAGTAAACAAATGAGATGAACAACATCAATGGGGAAAGCATAGCAACTTAGCAGTGATCTTCATGGAATCATATAGCACTAAATAATTTAATGCCTAAGAAATGTATGAATAACTATTAAAAAGGAAACCCTTGATTAACCCTTGTTAATCAGCATATTTAATTTAGACAAATTCCTAAACTCTTGCACCATTTCAAAACTAAGAAACACAAAATTCATTATCTGCTTGTCATTTTACTGTCAAATAAATTCTATTTTATCCTATTTATCTATTTATTTTTATAAAAACAAAATCTATTTTATCATACCTGTATGCCCATCACTTTCAATTTTATACCTTCCTATAATATACATGTTTCAGTAGTTTGCAGATCTGCTCAGAAAAAGTGAACAAATTATTCTTGAAATAAGATTTGGATGCTTGAGATATACTCTCAAAACCAAGTTTCTGGAAGTTTAAAAAAAATCAAAATTAACTAGTCTGATGGTACTAACTGCAAATAATATACTGTGAGACAAAACACACATTTTAATGAGGTAAACAAGTTTAGAATTCTTTAAGATTTTATTTATTTATTTGACAGATCACAAGTAGGCAGAGAGGCAGGCAGAGAAAGAGAGAGGAGGAAGCAGGCTCCCCGCCGAGCAGAGCCTGATGTGAGGCTCGATCCCAGGACCCTGGGATCAATACCCGAGCTGAAGGCAGAGGCTTTAACCCACTGAGCCACCGGCACCCCAACAATTTAAAATTCTATGTTTAGTAAGAGATTGTGTAATATTCATCTTACCTAATAAATTCCAGCCTTCCTTGTCTTCATTTTAAATAAAATATTCCACACAGCTAAATAAACAAGATTATGTCACTGACAAACAAGCAAAAATTATGCCCCTGATAATGTTTGATCCTTCCTGGGTTGGTCAGTGGCCATGAAAGGCAAATAGGCTTATAATTCCATTCAAAGTTGCAAAATAAGACTGGATAAAGGAACTGCATATAAACACTGATTTTAAGGTAACATCTAAAAAATGTTTGGTTTCATTCTCTTCATAACAGTACTGGAATCTTGTGGCAATTATTTACACTTTTTATACTTTTTCTTGCCTCACTTTACTAGCATGGATTTCCAGCATGATGCTCACTAGAAGTAATGAGGACACATCCTTGTCTATTACCAGTATTAGGGGGAGGCATTTGGTCTTTTATCATAAAGTACAATGTTAACTCTAGGTTTCTCAGGGAGGCAGTTACCTTCAATTCCTAGTTTACCAAGCATTTTTTTTAAATCATAAATGGCATAAATGTGACTAAAATATTTTTCTTTAGTCTAATGATAATGCTGAATTTCACTGATTGATATTTGAATGCTGAATCAGCCTTGAATTCCCAAGATAAACTATACTTGGTCATGATGTATTATCTTTTTACTTATTACTGGATTTCATTTACTAATATTTTACTGAGAATCTCTGCATTTTATTCATGACAATATTGGTTTCTCTTTTTTCATACTTTTTTTTTTGGTCCTATCTTTGGCTATTAGAGTACTGGGCCTTCTAAAATAAGTTGAGAGGTATTCCTTTTATTCCCTGGGATAATCTGTAAATGGATGATACTGTTTCTTCTTTTGGTAAAATACCAGTGAAGCAATCTAGGTCTGGAGATTTCTTTGTTAGAAGGTTTTTAACAAGAAATTCAATCTTGTTAACAGATATAGGACTACGAAAGTTATCTATTCCTTCTTGAGTGAACTGTGCTAATGCTTGTCTTTTAAGGAATTTGTTTCACTTAAATTGTCAAATATATGAAAACAGAGTTGCTCGTAATATTCCATTGTTACATCTTAGTGTCTTTGGACCTTTAGGCATTTTTCTTCCTGATATTGATAACTTGTTTCTTCTTTTTCCTTCGTTATTCTGCCTAGAGACTTGCCAAGTTTGATCTTTTCAAAGGATGAGCTTTTGGTTTCATTATTTTCAGTTCCACTGATTTCTGCTCTTTTATTAAGTTTCCTTTCTTCCGTTTGCTCTTTTCCTAGTTTAAAGTGCAAGCTTAAACTATTAAACTGATAAACTTTTCCTTTTCTAATATAATCTGTAATGCTATAAAAATTCCCTCTAAGCATTGCTTTAGCAGCATCCTACAGGTACTGTCCTTCATTTTCATTCAATACAAAAGTTCCTAACTTCCTTTGCGAGGTCCTCTATAGCTCATGGGTTATTTAGAAATGTGTTATTTAATTTCCAAATTATGTGTGTGTTTTCCAGATTCTTCTGTTTTACTAATTTTTTATGGTCAGAGAACATTCTGGTTAGGATTCTCACTTTTAAAATTTGTTGAGGATTTTTTGTAGGCCAGAATATGGTCTATTTTGGTGAATGTTCCATGTCTCTTCTGGGATTCCATCAGATATAAATGTTCCTAAATGCTCAGTTTTTGTTTTTTAATCCCTATCCCTATCCTACCCCACTCTGGTTTAGGTTCTACTAATTTTTAATAACCTATTTTCAAGGTCTCTAATTCTTTTTCCACAGATCTATTGACTATACTGATGAGTTTGTTGAAGGCATTCTTGTTTTTTCTAGAATACTCATTTTATTCTCTTATAGTTTCTCTCTGCTATAATTCTGCATTTATTTATGTACGTATGTAACTAACCTTTCCACTAAACTCTTTAACATTACATAGTTACTTTAAGTTCCTTGTCTGATAGTTCCAAAATATAGATCATTTGAGTCTGATTACCTGGTCTGCCTTGTTTCCTGACAGTGGAATGTTTTTATTTAATTCTCTTGTGTGTCGTGTATTTATTTTTTTCTTTTTGGCCTTGTGATTTTTGATTGAATACTGGATGTGAAAAACCGTGGAGAATGAGGTAAATAGTATTTACGCCTGGGAATGGACACGCTTCTGATAGGTCATTAGTGTGGGAGGTTATGAGAGAGTCAGGTTGTGAAAAGGCTGATCTAAGCTTGAGTTCTGTTGTTATGGTTTACTCTCAGTGTATCTCTGGCTTCAAACCCCCTAGTGTTAAGTTATACTCTGGTGGGGGTTGAACTGATGGAGGGTTTTCCTCAGCTCTACTATTTTACCCCCAACTTTATTTAGGCTTTCACTCTACATCTGCCTCTCAGAGTGTCTCTATGTTCTCACTCCTTTAGTGGCAGAGTGCTGTTGTCAGTTAACTCGGTGCTTCCTAGCCCCATGGTGGCAGGTTGAGGGGCTTCAGAGTCTTGGTTCAGCCTTAGTCCTGAGCCTTGTATCCTTGGGTTTCAGGGCTGGGGCCTTTTCAGTGATACTGTCCTTCCTCTAGTGGTAGAAAATTTCTCTAATACTCTGGGCCTTGGATGATCTGATTTCTCTCCCAGGCTCAGAGATGGTGTTTTTAAAAATTTTTACTTTTATTCCCTTCAGCAGCAATAGGTCTTCTGAGCCCCTGGTATGCTAAGACTTGATGCTCTTCTCCCAGCAGCTTAAGACTTGTGTTACTTAGGGAAAATAATCCAAGGATGTCATGTACTGCACTGAAGTACAGAGCAAGAGTCATTTGGTTCTCAAGAAATAAGTAGATTACCTGTTCATCAAAACTATGTGGTATTTTCTTAACAATATTGCACTTCTCCATTAGACCTGACTTGCTAATGCATTTTTTTATAGAATGACCTTCTAGTTCTTCGAGATCTCAGAAAGATTGTTTCTACTGCTCCCTATTATCTCCACATATGTTCACACTAAACATCCATCTCAAGATAATTCCAAAGGTTTTCTCTCATCCCTGCAAACTCTAAAAATCCACACAACATAATTTTGTCCAAAAGAAAAATCAGAATTAAGATTATAAATGAAGTAACTAGTTTTGCTGAGTGAATTAAATAAATGAAAATGAAGTGTGGCAATTAAATACAATTAATTGCACTTCTTTTTTTTTTTTTTTAATTTATTTATTTGTCAGAGAGAGGGAGAAAGCGAGCAAGCACAGGCAGACAGAGTGGCAGGCAGAGGCAGAGGGAGAAGCAGGTTCCCTGCCCAGCAAGGAGCCCGATGTGGGACTTGATCCCAGGGCGCTGGGATCATGACCTGAGCCGAAGGCAGCCGCTTAACCAACTGAGCCACCCAGGCGTCCCAATTAATTGCACTTCTGTATGATCCTACTAAAACAAAAAATATCAACATGTCTGTAGAACAACAAAAATCCTGTATCATACTCTGAAGCAGACAAAATGGGAAGTGAGATATTATCCATTATCTGGCATGGGCAATTACCTGTAAGACCCAAGAATAGTATGGTCGAAGTTTTCTGAACAGGTGCCACCACCTCAAGGTTACAACTTGGTGTCCCAGAGCAACATGGGACAGCAAATAAGAAAGAAGGAAAAGGATGACTGCTTTGAGCCCACACTGACAAAGGAAGTGATACCCAATAGCTTATGTGCAGTAGAAAGAACTAAAACAAACCAGTTATAACCAGATAATAAATGTTTAAAACAGAGAAGGCTGAGGGTACCTAGTATAGCATTAAAGAACTTATTTCAAATGTCTCTAAGGGTATTACTATAGTCATATACAGCAGGGTAATTAATGTTTAACCATCAATAAAGTGTTTCTTTCTCTTCAGGATGTTCTATATAAGATTAGGGCAAATAATAAATTTTAACAAGAGTCCGTTAAAAAAAGACTTTAAACACAGTTTTAACACTTAAATGAGAAGAATTAACTTATACTAGATAATTTATTTATTTGGCAAACTCATTTTCCTAATGTCAAATTTATTGCCTAAAAAAATTCCTAAATCCATAAACGATTTGGTGAAAAAAATATAATTCCACATTTCTTCTATTTTCATTTAAAAAAAAGATTGTATTTATCTTTGAAGTACTAGTCAAGGATACAATTTGAGTAAAATATTCTTTAGAGAAAACTTTGAAATGTATTTCAAGTAGTCAATTGATAGACTTTTCCTTCTCTTCATAGAACACTTAGCAATTAAAGACTTTTGAAGATTAAATGTCAAAGTAAAGACATTTAAATAACCTCTAATCATTGCTATTACCAAATTAAATTGAAAATTAGTATTAAGAAAAAGGCTTTATCTGTTCAGAAACAAAGTGTTTTTTTTAAGAAGGCCAGGCTGAAAAGTTAGTATGAATCCTTAATTCCAAATTTTATTATTTAATTCCAAATCCAAACAATCTATACATAGAACAAATTGCTAAACTTTGCTCATTTCTTACTATGAATTAAGTACTGGGTTGATTTTATCTACAACTGTGTAAGGAAAAATATTCCCTGTGTTTCTCCTTTACTTTCACAACTGATACCAGATGTGTGGGTTTTCCACCCATCAAGCAGTTTTCTGACACCAGCAGGGTGTTATCGTAAAATTCAGTTCAGTTCTGACACTATTTACTGGGAGGCAGTGTCAGATCCCACAGTCTAAGGTTTCAAGTCCTACAAGACTCTCTCCCAAATCTTTACTTCAAATGCCAATCACAGTCCCAGGTTGTCATCTGTACTGATTTGCCACAAATCAGTGTTCTAACAACCCTCTCCTTGGGTTCCATAAGTTGCTAAGAGAGCTAACAAAACTCATATTTATTATAAAAAACATAATAGGTAAAAATGAACATCCAAAGGGAAGACATACATAGTCCAATCTACATGAAGGCCTATAAAACTTCCATTTCCTCACCAGACATGCCACCTTCCTAGGACTTCCATGAGTTTGGCATCCCAGCTCTATAAATCCTGTACTTTTCGGACTTTCATGAAGGTTTCATTATGTAGGCATGGTCAATCATTAACTCAGTCTCTAGTCTCTCTCCCTGTCTAAAGGATAGGAGGCGAGGCTGAAAAGTTCCAAGCTTATAATCATGGCATGGTCTTTCTGGTGAGAGAGCCCACCAAGAGTCATCTCATTAGAACAAAAGACACTCCTATAACCTAGGGTCAAATATCAAAGGATCAGGAGCCCTGAGTCTGGAACCTGGATCAAAAAATCTGATATTACAATAAAAGAGGCTCCTCCTACTCTGCTCACTTGGGAAATTTTAAGGGTTTCAGGAACTCTGTGCCAGGAACTGGAGGCAAAGAACAATATATACATATTTTCTATTATTTTACAACTACCTTACTACTTGAGAACTGGGAATATGATGCCATTTTATAAAAGAGTAAACTCAAAAATCAAGACAGTAAGACACCTAAGTTAGGAAGCTAATAAATGGGGCGCCTGGATGGTTCAGTCGTTAAGCGTCTGCCTTTGGCTCAGGTCATGATCTTAGGGTCCTGGAATTGAGCCCCACGTTGGCTCTCTGCTCGGAGGGAAACCTGCTTCTCCCTTTCCTAGTACCTCTGCTTGTGTTCTCTTTCTCGCTGTATCTTTCTCTGTCAAATAAATAAAATCTTAAAAAAAAATTTTTAAAGGTAAAAAATAAAAATAATAATAATAAAAAAGAAGCTAATAAATGGCAATTTAAGATTTCAGTTTGGATAAGCTCCCAAACCCATGTTCTTAATTACCACCACTATATGCTCTCCAGAGCCCATTTTTATAGTAATTATTTGTTATTTTTAGTTGAAGTATAGTTGACATGTAATACAACATTCATTTTAGGTATATAATACAGTGATCCAACAATCATAAACATTACAAAATGCTCATCATGATAAGTATAGTTACTATAAGTCACTGAAGTTGTTACATTACTGACCATATTCTCTATATTTTTGATCCCTGTGACTTTTTTTTAATAATTCCAAGTATGTACTTTTCAATCCCCTTTGCCTGTTTTGTCTGTCTTCTTACCCTCTCCCCTCTGGCAACCACCAGTTCTCTGTGTTTATGAGTCTGTTTTTGTTGTTTGTTCATTTGTTTTGTTTTTAGAGATTCCACATATAAGTGAGATCATATATTTGTCTCTGACTTATTTCACTTAGTGTAATAAAGTGCATCAATGTTGTCACAAATGGCAAATTTTCATTCTTTTTTATGGCTAAAAAATATTGTGTGTATACACACATTTTCTTTACCCATTAATCCATCAATGGACACATTGTTTCCCTATGTTGGTTCTTGGCTATCATAAATAATGCTACCATGAACAATGGGGCTTACTGCTTTTTTTAGTGTTTTTATTTCCTTTCAAAAAATACCCAGAAGTGGAATTACTGTAACATGTGGTTATTTTTATTCCTAATTTCTGGAGGAGACTCCATGTTTCCCATAATGGTTGTACCAATGTACATTCCCACCAAAAGTGCACGAGGGTTCTCTTTTCTCTACATTCTTACCAACACTTATTATTTCTTGTGTTTTTTGATACCAGCGATTCTCACTGGTATGAAATGGTGATTCACTGTGGTTTTGACTTGCATTTCCCTGATGATTAGTAATGTGGAGCGTATTTCCACAGGTATCTTGGTCATCTGTGTGTCTTCTTTGGAAAAATGTCTATTCAGGTCCTCTGCCCATTTTAAAAACAGATGTGTGTGTGTGTGTGTGTGTGTGTGTGTGTGTGTGTGTGTGTTGAGTTGTAGTTCTTTATATATTTTGGATATTAATCCCTTATTGGATATATCATTTGCAAATCTCGTCTCCAACTTGGTAACTGATCTTTCATTTTGTTGATGGTTTCCTTTGCCATGTAAAAAGATTCTTAGTTTAGTGTAGTTCCAGTTGCTTATTTTTGCTATCATTTCCCTTGCCTAAGGAAAGAGATTTAGAAAAATACTGCTAAGGCTGAGGTATAAGCCTTTACTGCCCATGTGTTCTTTTGGGAGTTACATGGTTTTAGCTCTTACATTTAGGTTTTTAATCCATTTTGAGTTTATTTTTGTGTATGGTATAAAGAAATGGTCCAATTTCTTTCTTTTCCCAGCACTATTTATTGAAGAAACTATCTTTTCCCCAATATATATATATATATTTTAAAAAGATTTGAGAGAGAGCAGGGTGGGGGATCAGGGGGAGTAAGGCCGAGGGAGAGGGAGAGAATCCCAAGCAGACTTACTACTGAGCACAGAGCCCTACATGAGGCTCAATACCATGAGGTCATGACCCTGAGATCATGACATGAGCCAAAACCAAGAGTTAGACTCTTAACCAATTAATCTACCCAGGTGCCCCATCCCCATCATATACTTTTGCCTCCTTTGTTGTATATTAATTGATCATATCAGCATGGGTTTATTTCTGGGCTCTCTATTCTGTTTCACTAATTTATAGGTCTATTTTTTTTTTTAAGATTTTATTTATTTATTTGACAGAGAGAGATCGCAAGTAGGCAGAGAGGGAGAGGAGGAAACAGGCTCCCTGCCAAGCAGAGAGCCCGATGCTGGACTCAATTCCAGGACCCTGAGATCATGACCTGAGCCAAAGGCAGAGACTTAACCCACCGAGCCACCCAGGGGCCCATGCATCTATTTTTGTGCCAATATCATTCTGTTTTGATTACTATGGCTTATAGTATAGTTTCAAATCTGGGATCATGACACTTCTAGCTTTGTTCATTCTCAAGAATACCTTGGTTATTTATGGTCTTTTGTGGTTCATACAAATTTTAGGATGTTTTGTTCTAGTTCAGTGAAAATAGCTATTGGTATTTTGATATGCATTTCACTGAATATCTAGATTGCTTTGAGTGTTATATGGACATTTTAACAATTTAAATTCTTCCAATCCATAAGCATGGTATATATTTCCATTTCCTTGTGTTTTGTTTGATTTCTTTCATCAAATCTTATAGTTTTCAGAGTATAGATCTTTCACCTCCTTGGTTTAATTTATTCCTGGGTATTTTAATTGCTTGTGATGCAACTGTAAATGAAATGTCCTTAATTCCACTTTATGATAGTAATTAGTATACAAAAACACAACAGATTTCTGTATATTGGTTGTGTATCATGTAAAATTAGTGTAAATCCACTTATTAGTTCCAACAAATTACTGATGGAGTCTTTAGGGTTTTCTACATACAGCATTACATCATCTGCAAAGAGTTTTACTTTTTTAAAAAAATTAACTGAAGTACAGTCTAACACTTCATGTTCTTTTAGTTTCAGATGAACAACATAGTGATTTGGCAAGTCTCTATGACATGCTATGCTATCCAGAGCGTGGTTACCAACGGTCACTATACCACAGACTATATTCATTATACCTGTATCCTCCATCACCATGACTTATTCTTTCCATAAGTACAGGCCTGTTTCTTCACTTCACTTCAGTGTGAAGTGAATCACCTGTTTTGGGTATTCCCTCCCCCTTGGCAACAATCAGGTTGTTCTCTGTATTTATGGGTCTGTTTCTGCTTTTTGTCGATTTTTTAATTAGATTCTACATATAAATGAAATCATATGGTATTTTTCTTTCTCTGACTTATTTCACTTAGCGTAATATTCTCTGCCTATGTCCATCCATATTGTCACAAATGGCAAGATCTCATACTTTTTTAAAGCTGAGTAATATTCGTGCGTGTGTGTGTGTGTGTGTGTGTGTAAACACATACCACATCATCTTTATTCATTTTTCTATCAGTGGACACTTGGGTTGCTTCTATGCCTTGGCTATTGGAAATAATACTGCAATGAACATAGGGGTGCATATACCTTTTGGGTTTTGGTTTTTTTTGTTTGTTTGTTTTTGTTTTCCATTTTTAGAGAAGAAGAGAGAGGGGAGGGACAAAGGGAGAGAGAGAATCTTGAGCAGGCTCCATGCCCAGCTGGAGCCCAAAAAGGGGCTCAATCTTACAATCTTCAGATCATGACCTGAGCCTAAATCAAGAGTGGGGCACTTAACTGACAGAGCAAAAGCCCCAGCACCCCTGCATATATCTTTTTGAATTGTTTTTGTTTTCTTTGAGTAAATACCCGGTAGTAGAACTACTCAGTTTTACTTCTTCCCTACTAATTTGGATGGCCTTTTTCTTTTTCTTGTCTTACTGCTGCCGCTAGGACTCCCAGTACAATGCTGAATAAAAGTGGCAAGAGTACCCATCCTTGTCTTGTTCCTGATCTTAAAGGAAAATTTTCAGTTTGAGTATAATGTTAGCTGTGGCCTATTAGATAAGGCATTTACTGTGTTGTGGTACGCTCTCTCTACACCTGACTTTATTCAAAGTTTTTAATCACAAATGGATGTTAAATTTTGTCAAATGCTTTTTCTGCATCTATTAAGATGATCTTATGATTTTTATTCTTCATTTTGTTGATGTAGTTTATCATATTGATAGATTTGTGGATAATGAACCATTCTTACCTTTCTGAATAAATGCCACTTGGATCACTGGTAAGTGATACTTTTAATGTATTGTTGAATTTGGTTTGGTAGTATTTTGTTGAGGATTTTTACATCTATATTCATCAGAAATACTGATCTGTAATTTTTTTAAAAGTGTCTTTGCCTGGTTTTGGTATCAGGGTAATGTTAGCCTTGTAGAATAAATTTGTAAGCATTCTCTCCGTTTCTATTATTTGAAACAGAGAAGAACAGGTATTACTTTTTCTTTAAATTTTTAGAATATACCTTTGAAACCATCTGTTCCCGGACTTTGTTTTTTTGGGAGTTTTTTGATTAATGATTCAATTTCACTACTAGTTATCAGTCTGTTCAGATTTTTTATTACTTTCTGATTCAATCTCAGAAGACTGTATATTTCTAGGAATTTATCCATTTTCTAGGTTATTTGATTTGTTGGCGTATACTTTTTGCCACAGTCTCTTATAATTCTTTGTATTTCTGTGGTGCCAGTTTTAGCTTCTCTTTCTTTTCTGTTTCTATTTATTTGAGTCTTTTTCCTGATGACTTTGGCAAAAGGTTTATCAAATGTGTTTGTCTTTGCAAAGAACCAGCTTTTGTTTCACTGGTCTTTTCTATTGTTTATTTAGTCTTTATTTCATTTACTACTGTTCTATTCTTTATTACCTTCCTCCTCCTAACTTTGGCTTTGCTCTTTTTCTCATTCCTTTAGTTGAAAGGTAAGATTGATATTTTTCTTGTTTCTTGGGATAGGCCTGTATGGCTTCTTAGAATTGCTTTTGCTGCATCCCAAAGATTTGAACCATTGTGTTTCGATTTCCATTTGTCTCCAGGTAATTTTTGAATTCCTCTTTGATTTCCTGCATTGACCCATTGGTTGTTTATCAGAAAATTGTTTAGCCTCTATGTATCTGTGTTTTATCCAGTTTTGTTCTTGTAATTGATTTCTAGTTTCATATACTGTGATTAGAAAAGATGCTTGATAGGATTCCAATCTTTCTGAATTTGTTAAGACTTGTTTTGTGGCCAACATGTGATCTATCCTGGAGAATGTTCCATGTGCACTTAAATGTGTATTCTGGCAACTTGGGATGGAATGTTCTGTATATTTATGTTAAATCCATCTAGTCTAATGTGTTATTCAAAGCTACTGCTTCCCTAGTAATCTGATCTTCTGTCTTGATGGTCTATCCATTGATGTAAATGGGGTGAGAAAGTCTATTATTTTATTATTGCCAGTTTCTTCCTTTTCTTTTAATATTTGCCTTTATATATGCAGGTGCTCCTATATTGGTTGCATAGATATTTATGATCAGTATATACTCTTGTTGTATTGTTCCCTTTATCATTATTTTATTTATTTTTTAAGATTTTATTTATTTATTTGACAGAAAGAGAAAGCAAGAGCAGGAACACAAGCGGGAGGAGTGGGAGAGGGAGAAGCAGGCCTCCACTGAGCAGGAAGCCCGATGTGGGGCTTGATCCCAGGATGCTGTGATCATGACCTGAGCCAAAGGCAGATGCTTAACAACTAAGCCACCCATGCACCCCCCCTTATGATTATTTTAATAATGTATCATTATCCATTCTTTGTCTCTAGTTATAGTCTATTTTATTTGATACAAGTATTGCTACCCCTGCTTTTTTTTTTCCACTTCATTTGCATGGTATCATTTTTCATTTCTTCACTTTCAGTCTCCATGTGTCTTCAGTTCTGAAATAAGTCTCACGTAGACTGAATACATATGGGTCTTTTTTTTTTTTTTTAATCCATTTGGTCACCCCATATCTTTTGATTGGAACATTTAGTACTTTTACATTGAAGTAATCAGTAAGTATGTACTCATTGCCATTTGTTGTTTTTCTGGTTATTTTGGTAGTTCTCTGTTCCTGTCTCTTGCTTTCTTCCTTTGTGACTTAACAACTTTCTTTAGTGTTCTGCTTATATTCCATTCTCTATTATTTTGTGTATCTAATAAAGGCTCTTAGTTTGTGGTTACCACGAGGTTCATATATATCACCCCATGTGTACAGCAGTCTACATTGTTGATGGTCACTTAGAGCACAATCTAAAAGGACTACATATATACATATATATTTCCTCTTCCATGTTTATGTACATGTCTTACTTTACATCTTTTATTTTGTGTATTCGCAATTTTTTTAAGATACATTTAACTTTACTGCTTTGTCTTTCAAAGTACATACTAGCTTTATAAGCGACTGATCTACCTTTACCTGTATATTTTCCTTTACCAGTGATAGTTTTTCCCTCATAATTTTCTGAATTTTAGTTATGGCCTTTTCTGTTCCACTTAAGGAAGTCTCTTTAACATTTGTTGTGTAAGGCCAGTTTAGTGGTGATGAACTCCTTTAACTTTTGTCTGGTAAACTTTTTGTGTCTCCTTCGATTATGAATGATAATAACCTTGCCAGGTAGAATATTCTTGGTTATAGGTTTCTTCCTTTTAGCACTTTGAATATATCATTGCCACCCTCTTCTGGCCTGCAGAATTTCTGCTGAAAAATCAGTCATTAGCCTTATGGTGTTTCCCTTGTATGTTTGCTTTTCTCTTATTGTTTTTAAGAGTCCCTCTTTATCTTTAAATTGTTCTGTCTTGGTGTGGACCTCTTTGAGTTCATCTTGTTTGGGGCTCTGAAACATGTACGTGTGTTTCCTTCTCCAGGTTAGGAAAATTTTCAGCTGTAATGCAAACATTACTACGCTTGATGTTTCACAGATGTCCCTTAACCTATCCTCATCTTAAAAATTCTTTTTCCTGTTCAGCTTGGTTGCTTTCCACTACCCTGTCTTCCAGATTCTTAATCCATTATTCTACGTTGTCTAATCTGCTGTCAATTCTAATCTGCTGTCAATTTTTCAAGTATTGTATTCTTTAGCACTGATGGCTTTTTAATGTTTTTTCCCTTTGCTGAAGTTCTCACTGTTTATGTACTCTTCCCTCAAGCTGAAAGATTACTTTGAGCTCTATCAGGCAGACCAATTATCTCCATTTGGTTTAGCTCTTATGAAGTTTTGTCTTGTTCTTTTGTTTGGAACATATTACCTTGTCTCCTCATTTTGTCTGACTCTGTGTTTGTTTCTATGTATTAGGTAGGTCAGCTGTGTCTTCTGGTCTTGAAAGTAGTGGCCTGATGTAGAAGGCATCCTGTGATGTCTAGAAGTGCAATTCCCCCCAGGTCACTAGAACCAGGTGCTCCAGGGATGTTCTCTGTGTGGTGTGGGCTGCAAGAACTTTCCTGTTGTTTGTGGGGTTGCTTGTAGGCAGGGCTGGCCCACCAGCCAGCTGTCAAGAATGAATTGCCACGACTACTGTGGGCACACTGGTGGACAGAGCTTGCCATCAGCATGACCAGCTAGATGCTCAGCTGGAGCAGCTTTGAGTATGCTAGTGTGCAGGTCTGGCCCTTACTCTGGCTGTCTGTAATGACTGGCTTTGACTGCTGCAGGTACTGTGGGCAGAGCTTGCCCCTGGTACAACTGGCTGGGAGGCCTGGCTGTAGCAACTGTGGGCATACTGGTAGGCAGGGCCAGCTCCCTCTTCCTTGGGCAGGATGTGCTTTAGAGGGACACTGGTCCTGGCCAGGGCTGCCCACCAGGTGTGGCAAAGATGATATTAGTTGCTTTGGGGTAATGCTGTTCCCTACTGAGGCTACCCACCAGGTGGTCCAGGCTAGAGCCACTTTGGAGGAGCATGTGCTATGGTGGACAGATTGGGAGTGGTAGGTCCACAGCGACTGCTGGAGTGGGAAAAGTAGTGCTAGTGGGGTAATTGCAGAATGTCATAATCAGCTCCCACATGCTTCCAGCCAGGTCGGATGAAGAAGGGGCAAGAAAAATGGTACTTGTGAGCACCTCTGTTCCAAGGGAAAGTTCCTACAGATCCCTGCCCCTCTGGCACATGTCCTGAAATTAGGCAATACATTTTCATGTATAACCTAGGTGCTTTTCAAATTGCTGCTTCTGTGCTGTGTCTTGAACCAAGTAATATAGCACATTAGCCTCTAAGAGCAGACACTTGCTTTCCTCTTGTCATCTGGGTCTCCCAGTTAAGCCCCGCTGATTTTTAAAGCTTCCAGAGTTAAGCAATGAGTGCTGCTGATTTTTAAAGCCAGAATGTCATGGGGACTCACCTTCCCTGTGCAGTTCTCTAGGGCGGGAGTATCCACTGTGGGGACTGTGCCCCTAACTCATGTGAGCCCATGATATCCCTCTTGCTTCTGGGTCACCAAGCTGGGGGTTTAGTTCAGTTCACGATTCCATGTCTCTACCCCTCTTACTCTTCTCTTCTCTTTATGCTTTAGCTGTGGAAGATCTTTTGTCCCAGTCTTCAGGTCGTTTTCAGAGTGAGTTGCCTTACATGTAATTGTTGGCTTAGTGTCCTTTCAATCCATTATCTTCTCCTCTTCCCCCACCCTCCTTTTTTATAGTAATTATTAAACAACAATTAAGGATGCCCCTGGCTGAGCACTATTTCAGATATGGTAACCCACATACTATAAGATATGTGTGTATTCTGCTTGAACTGTTAAATTTTGTTGATAAGTTGTGCATGTATGATATCCAAAACTGATGTTTGAAAATAACAGAAAAGTCGCCTTACAAAATCCGAGTTGCATTTTTGTTTGAATATCCATTTGTGAAGTTAATTATGTAATGATGTTTTACCAAGGGAAGATGCCAGATCTTAGCTTAAGTGGCATAAAATACAACTGGGGGAAATGCACTTAAATTTTTACTTTATTAATACCTGTAGACAATAGCCATTTTTTAAGAATTATAAGAAAAAACTTTTTTTCACATTTGATAATTATCATATTAGATCTTTAGCTGTATCATAATGTATCAGACAATGTAAATATGTAAATATATCAATAGAAAAATACCATTAAAGAAAAAGAAAGCAGGCAAACAGAAATGCAGTTGTGTTTGATACAGGCTATTAAGAGATGGAAGATAACATGTGAAGAAAGTTCTGAATAAAGGGACAAATGAGACAAGGCAGAACACTGCAGGTATAGGAAGTGTTAACAGAAGCATGTTTTTAGTATGAGGAACAATATGAAGGCTATCATGGCTAAAGAAAAGTGAGCTAAGAAAAAAATGGTAGAGCATGAGAGACAATCAGCACTGGAGGGCAGTGTTTTTTAAAACTATGGGTCTCAATCTTTTTGGCAAAATTAACTAGATCAGAAAAGAGAACTTAACTGTTTTATCTCATTAAAAATAATATGGAATGAAGAATGTCTTATACAATAAGGATAATACTGTTTTTTGAAATTTTTGTTACGTGTATGTGTGTTGAGTTTCAATTTAAAATACATACAATGAGTTACAGAAGAGGGCTTATAGATGACAGTAAAAATTCTAGACATTATTCTAAATGTGACAGATAGGAAGCCACTATAGGAAGGAAAGCAGAGGGACATGACAAAGCCTACTAAACCCTTTACAGAGACTGCTCTGTCCTTCACACGAAGTGTGTATTCATTCAAAGGGGAAGATGATAACTTAGGAGAAGAGAAACTTGGTGAATACCATCC
The DNA here is from genome assembly GCA_004024625.1 of Mellivora capensis. NCBI lineage: Eukaryota > Metazoa > Chordata > Mammalia > Carnivora > Mustelidae > Mellivora > Mellivora capensis. The sequence continues at coordinate 14,520 of PISX010004632.1, read as the reverse complement.
AATTAAACTTCACATCACAATAGTAAGGAGAACTGCCACAAAGTTCTTCTTCATGAGATACACTAAAAAAGAAATATCATTTATGTGGTATTCCTGGCAAAAATGTAGCAAATGAATCTGATTTTGAGGGAATACTGGATACAGTTCATAAAAGGTACAAAACAAAGTCAATGTTGTAAAAGCTGGGTAACCGGGTATTCCAAAATAAAGGAGACTATAGAGAGATCACAACTAATTGCAATGTTTCCATATTAGGAAAAAAAAATGGCCATTTAATACATTATTTGTGCAACTGGCAAAATCTGGTATGCACTATATTAGATAAAAGTATTGTTATCAACATTAAACTTCCTGACTTGTATTGTGGTTATATAAGAAAATGCCTTCATTTTTAGTGTATATGTGAGGTACTGGGGGTAAAGGGACATGCTTGTGCAACTCATTGCTAAATATTTTTGCAAATAGGAGAGGAGATAGAAAAAAAGAAATGTGGCAAAATGTTAATGACTGCTAGAATCTAAATAAAGGATATTGTTGTGGGCTTAAGCTGTGGCCCTTCCAAAGTCGGTTATGTTTAAGTCCTAACCCCACAGTACCTCAGAATGTGACCTTATTTGAAGACAGAAACTTTGTTAAGTTAAACTGAGGTCATTAGGGTGGGTCCTAACCCAATATGACTGTGCCCTTATAAAAGATTAGGAAACAAACATAGGCAGGAGGACCATGTGATTACTAAAAGAAGAGGACAGCCATCTATCCACAAGCCAAGGAGAGAGGGCTTCAGAAGAATCTAACAATACTAATACCTAGATCTGACTTCTAGCCTCCAGAACTGTGAGAAAACAAATTTTCATTGTTTAAGTCACCTAGTCTGTGGTACTTTGTTATGGAGGCCATATTAAGGAAATTATTATATAGCTTAATTTCTTTTTTTAAAAGGTTTATTTTAGAGTATGCATGCATTCAAGGGGAGGGGAGAGAGGTGCATGGAGAGGGAGAATCTCGGGCAGACTCCTTGCTGAGCACAGAGCTTGATGTGGGGCTCAATCCCAAGACCCTGAGATCATGACTTGAGCCAAAACCAATAGCTGGATGCTTAACCAACTGAGCCACCCAGGTGCCCCAATACAGCTTAAACTCTAATTCTTGGTCAAGATATTTCAAGAATGTAAGACCAAAGGGTCCTGAGACCAAAATCTTGAGGACCATTGGTTTAGATCCTTTCTAAACATACTTCCTTCCTCTATAACTTCTGATCTATCCTTAATATTTTTTTAAAAGAATTAGTATATTGGATTATTTCTTCTTTGTAACTCCTCTGCTTCTTATCTTGATGGCTTTATTTATTTATAAGTTGCAAATACTTTTCTTTAGCTATTTCGGTTTTATGTTTTAAGCAGCATATGATGAATACTATCTGATCTTGGGGTGCCTAGGTGGCTTAGTTGGTTAAGCGTCTGCCTTTGGCTCAGGTCATGATCCCAGGGTCCTGGGACTGAGACCCACGTCAGGCTCCCTGCTCAGTGGGAAGGCTGCTTCTCTGCTTGTGCTCTCTTTCTCCCTCTCAGATGAATTTAAAAAATCTTAAATACCATCTGGTGTGATCTTAGAAACTCACTATAATTTTTAAAAATATCCTATTACCTTTTGATTGCTCAAGTCTATAATTAATTTGATCATTATAGATTAGTGTTATTCAGCAGAAACTGCATACTACATATATAATTTTGAATTTTCTAGTATTCACATTAACCAACCATTATCTAAACTATTTCCATCTCAACATAAAAATTCAAATAAAAGTTACTAATGTATTTTATAGTCTCTTTTTATTCTAAGACTTCAAAATCTCGTTGTGTATTTTACACTTATCATATATCTCAATTCAAAAAACTGTATTTCAAATGCTCATTACCTACTATGTGGCCAGTGGCTACTATTTTGTATAGTATAGCTATAGACAGAAGCAAAAATAACTCCTCCTCTTCATTTATATTTGAATTCTGATTGGTGCTTTACATCCAATAATAAGATGAACATGTATCATTACTTTTCTTTCTCAGATCTACTACTTAAAACTTCTTTTATTATGTTGCTGCATATATTCATTTAACATTTTATTTTCCAAATGTCAAGTTCTAAGCCAGATTTCCATTTCTTTCAGGGAATTTTATATTTTGAAAAATCTGTCATTAATTCAATTTCAAATTGTCCAAAGTTATAACAAATGAAATTAAGAAGAGAGTACCTGAAATGAACACTGAAGAAAGAAGTACAAATTGTCAATAAAGAACTATTTGATTCCTAAAGTGGATGTAACAGTGAACATCTGCAATACTATAGCCTCTTTCGTTCCCTTCCTCCAATGACAAGTTTCTTGGGTATTCCAAGAAACTACACATTTAACCAGGTAGACCTTGACTTTCATACAATATACTGACAAGCCAATTCTGCCTTTAGAAAGAAGATGTACTTATTTGTTGGAGATGCTCCATTTATACCCATTCCACTTATACCCAAACAGCCATGTTTATGTATTTTTACTTCACAGAATCTTTATTTATACAAAATATCTAATAATAGAAAAATCAAAGTGCTTATAATTATAAAAAAGAAACTTTGGTCTCAAATTTAACCCAACTGAAACAAAGGCAAGATACTTAAGAGATTCGGTTCAAGATGGCAGCACAGAAAGATCCTCACGTGGTCACAATGAATCTACAGCTACATATGGAACAATCTGCTCTGGGGAAAAAAACCCATATATAAGCAGTAGAGGGGCTGAGACATAATCTCACCATAGACCCTACATAAACCCTGGCACAGTCACCTACAATCAAGAGGGAACTTGAAACTCCCTGAGGAATGATGGGTTTAACTCCATATCAGGCACCCCACCTTTTATGACCAGTATGCACTTGAGAGATGAGTCTCCAAAACATTTATGTTTGAAAGCAAGGGCGCTGAAATGAGAAACTGTTATTAAAGAGCCACGGGGCACAGACTTAACAGCCGTAGAGACAGCTGACTGCAAAGTACCCAGACTTACTTCTTATTAAAGCAACTAATTTACCACTCATCTACAGTCGTACTGGAATACTCCTAAGAGACAGAAATGGCAGATGTCAACTTTGCATTCTCCCTCTGCCTCACTCCGGAGCAGAGGTACCTCTCAGAAGGTGCCCCAATTTTTGTGGCTGCCACCCATGAGAGGCCTCTAGATCACTTGGCTCCAGCAGAGGGATTTAGTCTTGCAGATCCCACAAGCCTGCATAGGACAGAGAAAGCATTCTTAACCAGGTACCACCCCTAGGGAAAAGCACAGAGGCAAAAAACTGAAGTAGCCAGTCTTTCTCTCTGTAAAAGAGGCCTATCAGCTTATCTTCATAGCTGCAGCCTGAGGGGCAGGTTTCTAATTAAACACACATCTGAGAGTTAGCTATATGCTCCTTTCCAGAGACCTCAGATGGTTGGTACCACCATCTTTGCACCCTCCCTTGCTGTGCTCCAGGGCCAGCATCTCCAGAGGGAAGTTTGTTGTACATACATCAAGAACCCCAGTTTTTAATCTGGTCGTCTGTTTTTATGGCTGCTATGCAGGGGATGCCCCCTAACTGCCTATCTCTGGGGGCCAGTGGGGTTTTTATTCCTGGATCCCATGGGACAGTAACAGCTGGAGATGCAGTTCTTGGCCAGCTGCCACCACCAGGGCACAGCACTAGCAGAATGAAACCTATCCCAAGTCTTTCTGTGAAGAAGGTCTATTTGCTTGGCCTCAAACTTCAGGCTGAGGGACAGGCTTCTGGGTTGCTGGTCTGACACACATACAGGGATTTCTGACATACTTTCTGGGGATGGAGATAGTACTATTGTTATGCTATCCCTCTGCCTTGTTCCAGAGTGTAACTCCTAGAAAGGAGCTTGTACACATCTCTGACATCCTGACTTTTGTGGCTGCCATCCGGGGACACCTCTAGTTTACCCAGTTCTGGTGGACAATGGGACTTCTGTTTATAACTATATATTCTGCATACTTTAAAAGCCATTGCCTGGGTGCCTGGGTGGCTCAGTGGGTTAAAGCCTCTGCTTTCGGCTCAGGTCACAATCCCAGGGTCCTGGGATTGAGTCCCGCATCGGGCTATCTGCTCAGCAGGGAGCCTGCTTCCCTCTCTGCCTGCCTCTCTGCCTACCTCTCTGCCTACTTGTGATCTGTCTCTCTGTCAAATAAATAAATAAAATCTTAAAAAAAAAAAAAGCCATTGCCTGAGGGAAAGGGTTCCAATCAGCCTGAATATAGCTGCTGACTGGGATCCTCCACTTAGGGATACTGACAGGTGTTGGTACACCCTCAAATACTGGGAGCTACTAAGAGTAAAGTAGGCTGCTTGGGCAATCAGAAAGGTCTGAGAGACAACCAAGAGCTAGGGGCGAGCTGAATAATAAGGTTCATCTCCTACAAGAGACCATTCCTACAAGATCTGGAGAGTTGGGTGTTTTATCTAATGCATAGAAACTAACACAGAAAAGTCAGGAAAATTAAACAGGAAGGACAAGACAAGATGTCATTAAGATGTCTTCATGAAATGGAGCTAAGTGGTTTGTTTACCCAGTGAAGAACTGAAAATAACAGTCATAAAGATACTTACCAAGCATGGAAGAATGGATAATCAAAGCAAAAACTTCAACAAAGAGATAGAAAATACAAGAAAGTATCAAACAGAAGTCACAGAGCTGAAGAATACAATCACTGAAAAGTATACCAAGAAGAGTTCAACAGCACACTAGATGAAGCAGAAAAAAGGATAAGTGAACTCAAATATAAAGCAGTAGAACATATCAAATCAGAGCAGCAAAATGGAAAAAAACAGCAAATATAGCTTAAGGACCTTACAGAACAACATCAAGCAGAACATCTGCAATTACTGGGGTCCCAAAATGAAGAAAAAGGGGCAGAAAATATCCCTAACCTAGGGAAGGAAAGACACTGAGATTCAGGATGCCCAGAAAGTTTCAAGTAAGATGAATTCAAATAGACCCACACCAAGACATATCATATTTAAAGCGTCAAAAGTTAAAAACGAGAGAATCTTTTTTTTTTTTTTGAGAGAGAGAGAGACAGAGACACAGAGCATGCACATGTGCAGGAAAGGGAGAGAATCCCAAGCAGATTCTGCACTCAGCATGGAGCCCAACATGGGACTTGATCTAACCTCTCTGATATCATGACCTGAGCTGAAATCAAGAGTCCAACACTTAACCAACTGAGCCACCAAGACTCCCTGACAAGGAGAGAATCTCAAAAGCAGGAAAAGAAAAACAACTTGTTTTATTTATACAAGGGACCGCCATCATCACACCAAGACTAGTGGCAGTTTTTTCAGAGGTAATTCTGTAGGCCAGAAGTTTATAATATGATACATTCAGAGTGCCAAAAGAAAAATATTTCCAATCAAGAATACTCTACCTGGCAAGGAAATCATTCAGAATGGCAGGAGAAACAGTTTTCCAGACAAGCAAAAGCTGAAGGAGTTCACCACCACTACACTGGCCTTGTAAGAAATGTTAAAGGGACTTCTAAAAAAGAAGGCCAGATAGTAACAGAAAAACATGTGGAAATATAAATCTCACTGGTAAAGGTAAATACATACTAATTTTCAAAATAATTTAATGTTGTAAAGATGGTGGGTTAATCACTTATAAAAGGTAATATGAAGGTTAAAAGATGAAAGTAGTAAAAATATAACTACAACAATATGTTAAGGGATACACAAAACTATAAAAATGTTAATCATGCATTAAAAACATTAAATGTTGTAGGGAGTAAAAAATTTAGAGCCTTAAAATGCATTCAGACTGTTATCAACATAAAACAGTTATAAGCTGTTAAATGTAAATAAACCTCATGGTAACCATGAAGCAAAAACCTATAGTACATACACAAAAGATAAAGGAATCTAAGCATACCACTCTGGAAAATCATCAAATCACAAAGAAAGACAGAGAAGAAAAGAACAGAGAGACTACAAAATAGCCAGAAAATAAGTAGCAAAATGGCAATAAGTAAATACCTATCAATAACTAATTAAAATGTAAATAGACTCTCCAATAAAAATACAGAGTAGCTTAAAGAAAAAGAAAAAAAAAAAAACAGGACCCATCTATATGCTGCCTAGAAGAGACTCACTTCAGATGTAAGGACACACATAAATCAAAAGTGAAGGGATGGAGAAAATACTTCATTCAGTGGAAACCTAAAGAAAGTTGGGGTAGCTATACTTACATCAGACAAAACAGATTTTAAAACAAAGACTGTAATAAGAGACAAACAAAGTCATTATATAATGATAAAAAGGTCACTCTAATAAGAGAATGTAACATTTGTAAATATTTATGAAGCCAACACAGAAACACCTACATACATAACACCTACATACATACATAAAGCAAATATTAACAGACCTGAAGGAATATAATATAATAATAGGGGACTTTAATATCCCACTTTCACCAATGGCCAGATCATCCACTCAGAAAAATCATTAAGACAGACTTAAGAGACTTACATATAACATTCCATCCAAAAGCAATAGAGTAGACATTCTTCTAAAGTGAACATGGAACACTCTCCAGAATACATGAGATATTAAGGCACAGAACAAGTCTTAATAAATTTAAGAAGACTGAGATCTTATCAAGCACTTTTCTGATCACAATGGTATGAAACTACAATCATTTACAAGGATAAAACCAGAAAATTCAGAAATATGTGGAGATTAAACAACATGCTATAAAACAACCAATGGGTCAAAAACCAAAAGAGAACTCAAAAAATACCTTGAGACAAAAGAAAATGGAAATACATTATACCAAAACATTTGGAATGAAGCAAAAGCATTTCTAAGACTGAAGAGCAATAAATTACTACCTCAAGAAACAAGAAAAATCACAAATAAACAACCTAATGTTACACCTCAAGGAGTGAGAAAAAGAAAAAAGCTCGAAGTTAGTAAAAAGAAGGAAATAAAGATCAGAGTAGAAATAAATGATAGTTTCATTGATCTTTCCTACTGTCTTTTTAGTCTCTAAAACTGGTTCTTTAGAAAAGATAAACAAAATTGACAAACCTCTAGCTAGACTTAGACTTGCCAAGGAAAAAGAATGAACTCAAAATCAAATGAAAAAGTTACAATGGATACCACAGAAATACAAAGGATATGGGACGCCTGGGTGGCTCAGTTGGTTAAGCAGCTGCCTTCGGCTCAGGTCATGATCCCAGCGTCCTGGGATCGAGTCCCACATCGGGCTCCTTGCTCGGCAGGGAGCCTGCTTCTCCCTCTGCCTCTGCCTGCCACTCTGTCTGTGCTTGCTCTCTCTCTCTCTCTCTCTGACAAATAAATAAATAAAATCTTAAAAACAAAACAACAACAACAAAAAAAACCCACAAAGGATCGTGAGACTACCATGAACAATTATATATCAACAAATAGGACAACGTAAAGAAATGGATAAAGTGATCAGTTATCAAAAACCTCCTTATACCGTCCAGGACAAGACAGCTTCACTGGTGAATTCTACCATACACTTAAATAAAAATTAATATCAATCTTTTTCAAAGCCTTCTAAAAACAGAAGAGGAGGGAACACTTCCAAACTTATTTTATAAGGCCAGCGTTGCCCTGATGACAAAAATGCCACAAGAAAATAAAATTACAGGCCAATACTGATGATAAACACAGATGCTAAACTCAACGAAATATTAACAAAATGAATTAATACATAAAAGTCATACAATAAGGCCAAGTGAGGTTTATTTCAGAAATGCAAGGGTTAATATCTCTAAATTAATATGATATTCCACATCAATAAAACGAAGAAAACAATCATATGATCATTGCAATACATGCAGAAAAAGCATCTGACAAAATTCAACATTTATAAACTCTAAAAGAGTGGGTACAAGAGGGAACACACTTCAACATAATAAAGGCCACATATGACAAGCCCACAGCTAATATCAAACTCAAAAGTTAAAAGCTTTTCTTCAAAGATCAAGAATAAGAAAAGGATACCCACTCTTATCACATTTATTCGACATAGTATTGGAAATCCTAAGCATAGTAGTTAGGCAGGAAAAGAAAGAAAAGGCATCCAAGTCAAAGGAAGAAGTAAAACTGTCACTATTTGCAGATGACATATTACATAGAAAACCCTAAAGACTCTAGCAAAAAACTGTTAAAACTAACAAATTTAGTAAAGTTGCAGGATGCAAAGTCAAAATACACGAAGCCGTTGTTTCTATATACTAATTACATACTGTTGGAAATAGAAATTAAGAAAATAATCTAACAATTGCACTAAAAAGAATAAATAAGGAATAAATTCAACCAAGGAGGTCAACAATCTGTACACTGAAAACTGTAAGATATCAATGAAAGAAACTGAAGAAAACAAAAATAAATGGAAAGATGTTCCATGCTCATGGATTGGAAAAATTGTTAAAATGTCCATATTAAGCAAAGCAATTGAGAGTCAATAATATTCCTATCAAAATTCCAATGGCTTTTTTCTCAGAAACAGAACAAAATCCTAACATTTATATGAACTACCAAAGATCCCAAATAGCCAACATAATCTTTTAAAAAACACATCCTGATTTCGAACTATATTACAAAGCTATAGTAATCAAAACAGTATAGTATTGGCATAAAAAGAGACACAGAAATGGAACAGAGTCCAGAAGTAAAACCACCCATATATGCTCAATTTATGATAAAGGAGCCAAGAATACACAATGGAGGAAGGAGAGTCCCCCTTCAACAAACAGTGTTGGGAAAACTGGATAAACTGGACCACTATCTTTACATCATACACAAAAACTCACTCAAATGGATTAAAAAGTTTAACTTAAGACCTGAAATCATAAAACTCCTAAAAGAAAACAGAAGAAGCACTAAGCTTCTTGACATTGGTCTTGGCAATGATTTTTTGGAGCAAAGGGAACAAAAGCAAAAGTAACAAGCAGGACTATTTTGAACCAAAAAACTTCTGAACAGCAAAGGAAATGATCAACAAAATGAAAAGGCAACCTCCTAAATAGGAAAAAAAAAATCTGTAAATCATATTTGACAAGGTGTTAACATCTAAAATTTATTAAAACTATAATTACACAGCCAAAAACAAACAATGCAATTAAAAATGATTAAGGGAACTAAATAGATATTTTTTCCAAAAAAGATCTACACAGATGGCCAACTCGTACATGAAAAGGTGCTCAACAACATTAAGCATCAAGAAATGTAAATCAAAACCACCATGAGATATGCCCTCACATCTCACACCTGATGGTGGCTGGGGGATGGATTAAGGGTGTCAACAGGTATAAACTTCCAGTTATAAGTAAGTATTGGGTATTATAAGGTATAGCACAGTGACTACTGTTAATAGTACTGTACTTCCTATTTGAAATTATTAACAGAGCAGACCTTAAAAGTTCTCATTATAAGAGAAACATTTCTAACTACATATGGTGACAAACATTAACTAGATTTATTGTGGTGATCATTTTGCAATTTATGCAAATAGCAAATGATTAGAGTTAAACCAGCAATTAACAATGAATTGTGATTAAACAGTTTTAGAGTATGTACAAAATACTAAAAATGTTTTATCAAATATCATCTCTAAAAACTATGGTACAATGAGGAACTCTATGTATGTTTCTTAACTTTCTGAAGACAGAACCTACTTATAATGGAGACTACCATACATGCTCTTTAAGAACACATTTTATAAAGATCATACAAGTCAGTCAGAAACACCAAAACAAAATAAAGGAAAAAATTCTTCACAAAAGAGTCAAAAGTAATTATTATGAAACAGTAAAAAATAAACCACAGACTAAAAATCCTATATCTTGCACACCAATTAGTAAAGATCAAACAAAAAAACTGAAGGAGCAGGTAAAGATGCAATGAAATAGGTAATAACTGCTAACATGAATGAGACTATAGATTTAATCTGACTTCTATAACTCTATTAAAGAAAACACCTGAATATAGAAAAAGACTTCATGTAAAGAAGGGATGTTTAAAAAATAGCATCATCATGAATAATGCAATTTAAAAAATGTATTAAAAGTGTATCCTATAATCTGTAGAACTACTATATACACATACACACAAGAACACCAACAATAACATTATATAGTGTCACCCACCCTTTAAACCAGATTGAAATAAGAACATGAAGAAAACTTATAATTTCAAATGAAAAAAGATATGAGGTTATTATAAATTAGTTGTAACTATATATAAAAACCTGAATAGAAAAAAGCCAATCACAAGATACCAACTATGAAACAGTACCAAAACAACACAACATTGTTTTATTGGGGATGGTGGTATGAAACTGCAACTTCATGGACTTATGAGTTTAGATCACAGCCAATAAACTGCCAATCAAGCCAGCTTTGCAAATTACACATTTGGTCAATCATCATCTCATGTAACTTGTACTTACGCATAAATCTTTAGAAATATAATGATCAAGCACTTACCACATGAGTAGTTTTTAATGTACTGCCATCAAATCTGCATAAGCTGGAGCTCTCTTCAAAGAAAATGTCACATTCTTCTAACTCTTGAGCATTACATGGAGGTTTTTCTTTATCCGGATTTGGATTCTTAAGACCAGAAAACAAAATAAATAAATAAACCTTCAATAATAAGAGAATGGATTTCTTCATTCTTAAAAAGATCAAGATTGTAGCAGTATTAAAAACTAAACTTCAGGGGCGCCTGGGTGGCTCAGTGGGTTAAAGCCTCTGCCTTCGGCTCAGGTCATGATCTCAGGGTCCTGGGATCGAGCCCCGCATCCGGCTCTCTGCTCAGCAGGGAGCCTGCTTCCTTCCTCTCTCTGCCTGCCTCTCTGTCTACTGTGATCTCTGTCAAATAGATAAATAAAATCTTTAAAAAAAAAAACAAAACTAAACTAAACTTCAGGCCCATGACCAATAAATGCTAATCAACAAAAACAGAAATGACAGAATAATGAAATCACCAGAAAAAGATATTAAAACAGGTATTATAAACATGTTCTAGATACTCAAAGATGTAAAGAAAAACATGTATATGTTGACAGAAGTATGGAAGACATAAAAAAAGAACCAAACTGAACTTCTAAATATGAAAATATAATATCTGAAATGGAAACCAAAAACGATGGGATTGGCAACTAATGAGACATGGCAGAAGACCTGTGAGCTTGAAACAAAGCAATAGTTCATCTAAAATGAAACACAAGAGAGAACCAAAAAAAAAGGAAAAGACCAACAACAACAAAACCCCCCAGAACTGCAGTAATCCGTGGAACAGTATCAAATGGTCTAACACATGAGTAATTAGAAGGGGGCAGGAAGAATGGAAACAAATTTGAAGAAATGGTCAATAAATAATGAAAACTATAATCCTATAGATTCAAAAAGGTCAAAGAAACATCAAAAAACTCACTGCAAATCACATTATAATGAAATTGTTTAAAAGCAGTAATAAGGAAAATATCTTAAGAAAGTAGTCAGAGGAGGGAAAAAAACACATTATGAACAGAGGAACAAAGATAAAAATGATAGCCAACTTCTCCTCAGAAACAATGCAAGCCAGAAAACAATGGAGTAGAACTGAAGTGATGAAAGGGGGGGAAACCATCAACCTTGACTCACATACTTAACAAAGATACTAAAAAAGGAATACAGCATTAATATTTTTGTAGCAAACAGAAGCTGAGAGAATTTACCAGCAAATCTATACTATAAGAAATGCTAAAGGAAGTTCTTCAGCCCGGAGAAAAATGACAACAGATGGAAATGTGAACCACCAGGAAGAAATGTAGAACAAAGGAAAAGACAGCTATGTGGGGCAATTTAAGATTTTTCTCCTCAAATTTCTAATCTCTTGAACACTGATTTAAGTTAAAATAATAATGTATCATTGAGTTCATTACATGAAGAAATAAAAAGTATGAAAAGAATAACAAAGGATGAATAGAAATCTATAAGTTCTTAAGTTATGAGTGAAATATTTTTTGACAAAGATGGTAATGAGTTAAAGGTGTATAGTGTAAACTCCAGAACCACTAAACACACACATACAAATATCCAACCAAACATAAAACACAGAGGTATAGCTAGTAAGACAAAAGTGGAGATAAATGGAATCATTAATTTTCATAATTTCCATTGCTTAAATGCAAGAATCACTGTCTGGTCTTATATCCCTCAGAGTAAAAGAATCACAATGCTCAACTGATAAATTGCATTTACATACATACATACACAGAAATGTAATTCTACAACTGACCAAATGTCCACATACCCAATTTGCCAAAATGCTGTCATGTTATTGGAACTTACTGAAATGACCTGAGAAAGCCTCTGAAACTAAATGGTTGGGAGTTACAGATCTGTATTATCAAACCTGTACATGTCTGGACTTCTCCCTCCTTTCCCTTTTCCATTACCCGTATGCTGAAAAGGGCAAAATTAAAAGGTCAGGACCATCAAGGTAGCCAGATTTTAATAGGACAAGATTAGAGAGAAAGGGGAATTGCACAGAAGAGAACCCAAGACTCTGCTGTTTCTCTGTGTCATTTACAGATTTTCAAGCTGAGCTGGAAAAAGAGAAGCAGAAAGAAGCAGCAAGCAAGGGGCTCCAAAGCTGAGTGTTGATGTTATTGAAGTGCTTGTGAGACAAAAATTAGAGGACAGAGCCCACACAGAAGCCCCGATAAACATCCTAGACTTTCATTTGAGATTCATGAAAAGTTCTGCCTAGGAGTAAGAACAATCAAGGAATATCAGCATATAAAAAACATGGAAATACAGTACCAAATCAAATCAAGCCTTAATGGCGTTAAGAAGATAGGCTGAAATTTGGGAGGATGAAGGTCAAGTACTGTTTAGAATGAAGTACATAGCATTAAGTATCTTCAATAGAAAAGTGGGTTAAAAAAAGCCATCATCTAAACTTTCACTTTTAAAAATACAGCAAAATAAATCCAAAGTAAGGAAAAAGGAGAAAATAATGTAATAACAGAAATGAAACTGAAAACTGAAAAAACAACAACAAAAAACAATGGAAATAGATGCCCAAAATAATTGCTATACCTAACAAATTAAATTCATGGTTAAAAACCTCCAAAAAAGAAGACTCCAATCTAGATGGTCTCACTGGTAAATTCTATATTTAAAGAAATAATGCCAATTCTATACAATCTCTTCCAGAACTAGAACAAGCAGTAAACACTTCCCTACTCATCTTATGACATCAGCATTACCCGGATATCAAAACTGGATAACGACAGTAAAAGACAAAACAAAAACTACTGACCAATATTCCTCCTAAATATAGATACAAAAGTCCTCAATAACATTTAGCAAATCCAAACCAGTAATATGTAAATAGGATAATACATCATGACCAATTTGGGTTTATAAACCACAAAAAAAGAAAATGTATTTGACAGAATTCTATAGCCTTTCATGATTCAAAACACTCAGTTTAACAAACTGAAGAATATGTTCTCATCATGACAAAAATAACCCATAATACTCAACAGTGAAATATTTAGTTATTTTCTAAGATTACAAATGAGGCAAGAATATCTGCATTCACTATTCATCATTTCTATTTTCCAATGGATTAAAGGTTCTAACCAATGCAGAATGGCAAGAAAAAGTATAAAGATTTGAAACACATGAGACAGCCTTCAGTTGCAGATAATAAGGTTCTATGTCTTTTTCTAAAATGTAACAAACACATTGGTTTTCAGCCATAAGTAACTTACTCATACAGACCAATATTCATTTGAAATAATCAAGTTTAAAAGGCAGTTAACAGCAATAATCTACAATATCAAAACAAACCTCCTAACATAAAAACCCCACAAAACTCCACTATATTATAATATATATAATATAATATTCCAGAGTACAACACAATAAATACTTGCTTAAGGAACATAACAGGGCAAAGCAGTCTGCATGGTTTATTGTAACACCAGGACTATGAAATTAAAGTTTCATGGTCTTACACATGAATTCTAGTGATTCCCGAAATTTTAATTTACTGCTGGCAGATTTGAAACTTGGTTTCTCCATTTTGGCCATGCTTTCTTTTTGATAGAGACATTTACTTTCAGTATTCTAATTTCCTTCCTATTTTAGGATTCAATTAACCCTATAGTACAACTACGTCTTCATGCAGTTTTTTTCTCATCGTTCTAACTCCAACCAAGCGGCAATAAGTCAGATATTTTACATGTGCTGATATAATTTTTGGTGAATAAACATATAACTGAAATTCTAGTATGCTTTATTCAAATTTTTAACATTATCTTAAAAGTTATCAGATTGGAACACTTCAACAAAATCTCATAGTTGAATGAGTAGTGTATTATTATAATCACTGCAATGAATTACTTTGAGAATTAAATTAATTATAGTGTATATTTATACCCCTAGTGATA